>JAVYIG010018590.1:0-18355 GCA_035222895.1 Strongylocentrotus droebachiensis | reverse complement strand
GCCTTGTAAGCCTTTCTTCGAACAGCTTGTACATTCTTTTCCAACCATGGATAGTATAGTTTGTTTTTGACGGGAGATATAATTTTGTTCTGTTTCCTACTAAAGAAAATCTCGAAAGGAGATTTCCATCCAAGGACCTTTTTCGGGTCCTCGTTTAGGAGTTTTGTATAAGAGGGAAGCTCTGTAACCCAGTTGATACCCTTTTGTTTGTTTACAATAGAATATTTACATGATTAAGAAATCGTCGACGGTCAACGAACCATCGAATCGGTCCCTACTGTGTGTGTTATATATATAAACCATTTTGACTGATTCGTCAGTTCGTGTGACCGCCGACCAATCATTTATTTGTGACGTGTTGTATCCACATATGTAATAATGTAATTCATTTTTTAATGAAAAAAAAAGAGGAATAAGATGATGGGCTTAGTTTCGAAGATTTGTTTAAATTTCTATTTTCTTTGAAATAACCGGGTCTGGAGGAAAGACTACGCTCTATACCCATGTTATTCCACAGGAATGAGATGGTGAGGTCTTAGTTTGAAGATTTTTTTTTTTAAATAACCGAGTCTGAAGTAAAGACTACGTTCTAATCCATGCTTTATTACCGGGTCTTAATTTGGAAGATAGAGGGGTCTTTAGTTTAAAAGGTTTTTTTGTTGTTGTGTTTTGTTTTGTTTTATGTTTGTTTTTTAACTTTTGAAAAACCGGGTCTGGAGGAAAGACTACGCTCAATACTTATGTTCTTCCACAGGAAAAGATGATGGGGTCTTAGTTTTGAAGATTTTTAAAAAGTTTTGAAATAACGGGTCTGGAAGAAAAACTACGCTCTAAACCCATGGTTTATTACAGGGTCTTAGTTTTAAATTCGACAAAATATCCCTTCAAATTTATTACATTTGTGGGTAAAGTCATTATTACATTTGTGGGTGATTCAAAATATCACTTAAAATTTATTACATTTGTGGGTAAAGTCATTATTACATTTGTGGGTGAAATTATTACATTTGTGGGTAAAGTGTTATTACATTTGTGGGTGTTGTTACATTTGTGGGTAAAGTGTTATTACATTTGTGGGCGTTATTACATTTGTGGGAGTTATTACATTTGAGGGTGTAACAGGGGGGGGGGGGTGGGGGGTTGGCGTCGAACCCCCCTAAAATAAAATGAATTGTGCGTTTTTGAGGGGGGGGAAATCCTCATTTATTTTTTTTAATTTTGTTGTAATTAATTTTGTTATGGGCGACCTTAAAAAGGTGACCTACCAGCCCCCCCCCCCCCCCCACGAAACGAAATGGCGATCGGTCCAATTTTCACCCCCCCCCCCCCCGCTTATTCAGCGGCTGGCTTTTTAATTCTTCAATCATCTATGTCCTCCTCCCTTACACACATCCCACACATATCGCACGACCCCCGACAATACACCCGTCAAAAATGAAAGGACTGTCTTCGTTTTAGCGTTGAGGGTGTGTTTCTTTTTCTTTCTCAACTGATTGGGCGAGCGACACGGAAGCAGTCCAGATAGTAAAGCAAGACCTTGGGTGTGTGTACCCTTTCTGTGCGAATGTATTGCTAATATACCAAATTTAACATGATTTCACTAAAGTTACAAATTTCTAACTTTATGAAACTATTCTAAACCTTAAATTTTAAATGATTCTAAAGCAGAGTTATGAACAATATACAATATGATTCACATTCCAGAACATTTTTTCCCCATAATTTATTAATTGAATAATACGTACATAAGAAACACATGATTATATTGATTACAAATAAAAACAAATGAATTTGAATGAATTTTAAAAAAAAACCTAATCAACATTTTTTTTTAGAGGTGATAATTTTCATCATTTGCCCTCCATAATATCTCCTTTAAATGTATGTCGAATATGTTTGTAAAATTACATTTTCTTTTGTGCGTATATAAAACTAAATAAAGCTAAATTAATTAATAGATTATTAAAAACTACATATTTTGAATTCATATAATCACATTGCTTGCCTACAATAATATCACTGTATTCTATTATTATTCATTATCAAACAATACTTCTGTTTTCTGAGAAAAATTAAGACTCCAGAACATCTACTTTATGATTCTTACCAATAATCAATTTCAAATCAATTCAATTAAATTAAATTTATATCCGTAAATCAAAACATTGTAAAATGAATATCATATGACATTTCAATTTCAATTATTTCCACAGATTCATAAAAAACAGTATAATTTACAATCAAATATAAAAGCATTACAACAAAATATGAACCTGCAGAGGGGGTGATCAAAAACCACAGAGGTTTATCGGGAATCATCCCCTGATTTGATGAATAACATAAAAAATGAAATTGATATGCAATTATACAATCTTAAATGCGATAAATATCAAGCAATGAAAGCACTTTAGGATACAAAATATGTAAGCATATCATAAATTAAGCCGAATTTTAAAGGAAAAGGGGAAATCAGCTCAAAGTAGCGCATGTATTAATTTTGTGTGGAATGCTAAAAAAGGTAACAAAAGAAAGACATAAAGAAATAAAGACAACAATAATAAAAAAATAATAAACAATGATATCGATCTATATTACAAGTTCACTACAATGTTTTGATACTTTCACTTGGGTACAGAAATACATTTTTTTAAACTATGTGCAGACGAAGGGTACACTGACAGCTGGATGCGTGGAGTTACAATTGTTTTTGCAATATGGAGACTTTTAGCCTTTTGGTGCTTTATTTTACCTTGGAAGATGATTACATGTTACAAACTTCAATGTATTTAGAATGACAATAGATATTATAAACATAATTTTAACTCACCGATTGCTTGACCTCCTAGTTTTCACAATTTTATCTAAACTTTCGATCCGATCGGTATGAACAACTTCTTGATAATGAAACTTTCTTCATCCTTTCTGAAGCAATCAGGGTTTGGCACCTTTCTACTCTTCTTTAAGGTATTACAAAGTTTTGGGAAATTTTGAAAATTGGCTGGTTAGTGATTCTTTACAATTTTGATATATTTGGATGCCCCTGCGGATGTACTATAAGCACTAGAAAATTTAGTCTCTAAAACACTTCTGGTTTTGAGAATAATTGAATATCACAATTTATCGGTGATAAATTTTGAATAGCGCTTTACGGCCATACAACGGCAGCTGCGACCACGTTCTCAAGTTGTGATATGTAATTTTAGTACAAACATTTTTTTTTTATGGCTTAATTACATCTTGACATTGAGAGGGAGCTATACAACATAAAAAGTTTATTATTTACAATTTCATAACTTTAGACTCGATTTCAACCGCGACAACGATCACTAAATATTGTAGGATCGCATACGTTTCCAATATATTCATTTGAACCAAATTTATGAGTACATAATTATGTATGCCCTAAGGATCATCCAATTGGGGAGCTGTGTTATGTACTTGTGGGCTGGCTGTAGTGACAAGGCAGATAGTGTATCTATTGACCCAAAAACATTAATTATATTTTTATATGTGGAACTAAATCACGAATCATTTATATTTGGCCTGATAGTCATCAGCTTCAGTCCCTTTTTAATTCAAGCGACAACATGAACAATAATAATGACGACGATGATGATCATAATGAAAATAATGATTGTTATCATTATTATTATTATTTTTTATTAATATAGTAGTACAGAGGAAATGTAGATAAATATAAGTACATGAAATATACTAAATCCCTTTGGTTTGTATGTAGTTACTCGGTATCTTAAAATCTAAGTTGAATTGGAAATTAGGATATGAAGAAGCCTATAAAGGTAAAAGTAAAGTTAGTATGCTGTCGGCTCTAGAGAGTAGTACAATAATAGTGTAAGTCTACAAAAGTTGTGGAAACGACCAAAAGAACATTTCATTATAAAAGTAGGAAGATAACTATGATTACATTGTATGCTGATAACACATGCTTAGTCAATATTTAACGAGGATTACAAAACGTATATTTTGAGAAGAATAAACGTAATTTAAGGCCAAAATACGAAATGAATCTAAGAGCGGATCCAGGACTATCAGAAAGGGGGTGTAAAACGATTTTAAAAGAAAATTCAGTTTATTGCCAAGGAAATCTGATTTTTATTTGACGTGATGACAACTTTGCCATCATTATTAACTATCATGCCAAGATCACTCAACAGCCAACCAAATCAAGGTTCCCATGGAAGTTACTCTGAATGGCAAAGTTACCAGCAATGCTAAGATTTAAGCAACGGGGCGCAAAGGTGGGGGTGGATAAAGATCAGTTTTGAGAATTTTCTCGTGCATCACTTTGAATCCGCCATCATATAAACTAAAAAAACATACATGTATTTATTTGTAAGCCTTAAAATAGACCATCACCTAGATACTCAGGAATGAGGTACCCGTTGTATTATTTACATCTGTTGGGACGGGGATGGGGGGGGGGGGGGTTATGGTTATATCCCTAGTCCCCTGACTCGTATAAGCCTTTGTTGATATAGTGGCTAACTTTGTTCTTTTTGTCTTCATGGGATTTTCAAATTTAGACATGATCGAGCATCACCTCCAGCATGCCGTAGGTGCGCAACTTACGCGGGACCTTGTACTGGTTCGCACTTGCGTTAGTATGCATCAGAATGTAGCTTTTGAGATCTTCAAACGTGCCGGGTTTCACAATGTGGACTCGGGGATGTGAAATGGAACCTTCACGACGAAGTCTTGCATAGTCGCTGTTTAGATCACGAAATTTAGCATCGATCTGATAAAACAGAGAACAGAAAGAAAATGGGTAAAACAGGGGTGTAAAATAAATAAACAATTAAAGCCTTATTTATCTTACAAGCATCATGCACAATCGTAAGTTCATACATACCAATATGTAAATATTTTTTCCGAAAGAGCTGTGTGTTAATTTACTGTTTTTAAGAAAATATATAAAATGGTATGAAAATAAGGGAAAATAGTGGAAAATCCAGGAAGGATCTCGATGGGTTTTTCGTGTTTTTTTTTAAAGTGTGGGCATTTATCTGCACTTGCGCAAATACTATTTCCGAAGTGGCTCATTCGAGTGTAATTTATTTATTTACCACTGAGGCAAATGATGGAAATTTAAATTAAAAAAAAAAAAAAATTAAACTAATTGTGAAATACATGAATATGTTTTGCTAGTTAGCTTACCCAAATCGTGTTTTTCTTTAATGGGCTGTGTCTGACCTATTTTGTTATCAGCAGATCAGGAGTGTACGACCTTTATAAGAATAATTGCCTTCGGTGTTCTACATAATGTAATAGGCAAATACCCAAATTAACTGTATTGTTAAAGATAAAGACCAGTTATGGCCATGTGATTGCATTGTGAATCTAGATCATCTAGCATACAAGTATTGGTGTGTACTGCAAGGTTCTGGAATCATCAAAATGATAAGAAATTTGGCCCAGTCTTGGTAAAGTCACAAGCACTGTACACATGAAGATGTATATGGGACTACTGCGACACGTGCGCGACACGTGCGTTAACGGTCCAAATAGATATAATAATTTACCAAATATATCAATTAGTAGGCTGTTTCTCGGCCAAATTTGTATGATCACGTATTAGTCAAAACATATTCTTTCACATGATTGGTAATAAGAGCTTCCATTTCATTTTTTGAGAGAGGGGCGTTTCCAAAACTGATCTTTACCTTTAAACATAATAAATAGGTGAACAAATAGAACAAAAGATTACCAAGTTCAGCTAGCTGACGTGCCACCACTAGGCTATTTAGGCTATTTTCTTCATGTAATCAAATTGAATGTATACGTTTTTGTGAAGTACCTCGTTACGAATTATCTAAGTGACCAGTACTTGTATTTCAATAGTCTGAATGAGAATTGTATACATTACCTTTTATACGCAGGGCAAGCCATAATATTATTCCAACCTAGCAACAACCAATGTATACAATTTGCGTTCTTGCTAATGAGATGAAATGACATATAACATGTGAATGTTATAGCTCGCCGGTAAGTAAACGTGTACAAATTTGTGAAAACATTTTGAAAATGGTCTATTGGAGGCACTGCAACCCTTATGTGGAGTACTTAATATTTGAAATAAACATTTAATGTTATGTCCTTGTACATGGACTTTCCTGATGAAAATGTTTCTTTTAAAGCATTAAGTTCTACAATGATGTTCTTTTCCGGCTCTTTAATTATTTTGGCACAGAGGATTCGTTTAAGACGCTCTTTTCTCTTCTATTTCTTAAAAGATTATAATTTGTTTGCACACCATTCTTCTTTCTTCGGCGGAAATTGGCGTGTTTCTGTCTTCGAACTCCAACTCCAAGAAGATCAGGTAGTAGGGCATTATCTCGTCTTTTTCATAGGCTGTAAAATACAAAAGACATCATAATTTCCTCATGGATTTCATTCGTTCCAGCTCGTTACAATTAAATTGTAAACCTAAGTACAAAACATTATATTCCACTATTTTAGCATGAATGCTAAGACATATACTTTTCGATTAACATGTTTCTGGGCCAATGAAGGCAAATTTCATTGGTATAATGGGACAAGTTTAAGTCCTGATATTTTTACATACGTTGACAAATACTTACATTGTTATAAAATGAAATATGTACAAATAACAACAAATTTTTCATACTCTTACCAATTTTTTAATCTTTTCAAGTAATTAGGTAAATCGGGATAAAATTGATTTGTCCCGATTTATGCTTCTTGATAATGTCACATATTGAAGCTTACATTTAACAGTATTTAACACATGCGCTAATTCAATCATTTCACCTTTCATTCTTGATTCACGAAAAACACATAAAACATCAACATTTACAAGGGGTATGCACAATTTAGTTATAAACTGTATGTCCTCATATTCTGATATGCTGTAATGAGGGGGAGGGGGGTACTATCTTGAAATATCAATTTACGTCATGACGAAAATCTTTATAAGAGTGTCAGCCCTCCCACCTTTCCCCCACGTAAACGAACCCACGTGCGCGCGCGCACACACACATACACGCGCACAACTCCCTCCCCGTTTGGTTCACCATTTCCTCATCACTCCTCAGTCCCCGTATGAAAATTACCTGGACTCTCTTCGGTGATTAGGTCGTTCTGGGCCACGGTGTAATCGATGAGTTTCACCCCAGACCATGTGTTCTCACAGAACTTGATAGTTTCTTTAACGACCAGCTGATCAATCTTCTCGAACCTTACGTTCAGCATCATTCCAATCCTGTAAAAAAAAAACAGTATGACTTGGTTTCGACATCGACGAAACCTGTCAAAATAAGTTGTTCCTTTCTCTTCCTTCAGATTTGGGCCAATTACCCTCTGCTCTGGGTAGAATGAAATAATCATCATGTTTGGTTTGTTTGTTTCGTTTGATTTCATTATTCATGAGCCACCTACCAGATTATAAGGCGCTACCCCTCACAATGTGAGGATGGAGGAGCACCGCGAATCCGAGGTTTCCGATATTGTTTTTTTGTCTTTTTAAATTGATGCATGTATAATCTACCAAATTATAAGGCGCTACTTCGGGCACAAGTAGGATGGAGGTGAACCACCATATAATATTTACTTTGAAAAATGATTTAAACAATTATTTCAAGGCTGTTTTGCATTGCATTCCTGTTTTTTCAGTCATATTACAATGAGAGCATTGTATTTCAAGTGCTTAAGTGGTGAATCTAAAAACAGCCTCTCTCTGACGTCCTACCCGAGGGACTGATTCTTTCCACCTTTACAAAGCCTGAGTCTTGAAAACAGGGGAGGGGCATGTTGACATACAATAGCTTGTCTTGGATTCGAATACAAGATATATTGCTCTACCGGATGAGCCAAGCCGCCCCCCCCCCTCCCAGAAGTCCGTGCTCAGTGTTCTCTATTAAGAAAGCTAAACGGTCGTTTGCTTTAATATAATGATGAATTAAATATAAAAAATGATACAAGAATTCGAGTAGACGATTGAAGACTCGGCTGAACTAGTTACTCTTAACTTGAAAGGTACAATACATTTAAAATCCGCCAGACCCCCCCCCCCCAACACACACACACACACACACACACACATATACTCAACAGGGACTACATAGATCGAGCGATTGTGAACTTTTTAAAAACACATTTTAGCCATGGAGTTATTTTAGCCAATACGAAGGGCATAATCCTTTGTCTGTTCTACCCCTTTCTTTTTCTTCGTTTTTTAGTAATAAACAGTATTGCGTCCAAAGTGTCGGACCATATCTCGCCTTACCGATATTGGAACTCTATGAAAGGGACCTTGTTGCCTTCAAAACCGATAACACGGATTATATCACCCATCCTATAGCGGTATAGTCCACTTATTTGAGTAATGACCACCTCGTACCGCTGTCCAATCTCGATTTCATCAGCTAGGTAAGTCTGTGGCTGATCTATCTCTCTGTAGAGATGGAGTAAAACAGAGGATAATATTTGAAACACATCGGAAATTACAGGATAGGAAACAAAACAACAAACAAACAGCTGTAGAATCCTGGTAGTCTTTTTATTGCAAAGGAATTAATAGAAGTCCATTTTACTTTTCTTTGGGGAGACATATTAATTTGGAGATGAAGCCGCTCCAAAATTCAGTGCAATCTATTCCAAAGAAGTGGTTAAATAACTCTTTAAAGAATGAATTATATTCTTAGTGCGGATTTCCATTCCTTTACATTTAGAGAGACTGGTATAACACGGAACAAAAGAACATTTTAAGGAACCTCATTCTCGCAGGAGCTGTGGTCTTTGAGCAGGAAGATGGGAAATAAGAAGAGCAAATGGGTCCGGGCCGCGTTATTTTCTTCTGCGGCACGGATTGGGGCTTTTTTTAAAAGGGGTCTTGATTTAACCCTAACCCTAACCCTAAACTTTCCGATAGGCTCAACACGCACCTAACCCCAATCTGTACCGCCGAAAAAATAACGCGTCCGGGCCAATGGCAAGCAAGCCCCCATTTTGGAATCAAGTAACAGATTAAATCCAGAACACGTTCTGGACGAATTTCATCACGCTGTCCGGACTTAATAGACCAGTTCACGGTTAGCACCTTACTGCAATGACCCCGAATATCCACAGATCTTCAAAATATGAAGAGGTCCCACTTTGTACATTTTGAAATAATCACTCCTACAGCGATGGAGGTGCTATATAAATAGCCTTTGTTCCCCCTTTTCAAAGAATACTTCCACCTGTGTACCATGGAGTGCACTGAATGTGCATGAATGAATAATGTTACATAACTTTCATGAGCACGTATCCAGTATTTCGTCTCCGTGTATTTCAAAATTTGTTCTGCAATGACTTTCATCTGCTCATGCTCAGACTGCAACCGTGAACTGGCGACAGAACTGAAGGAACTCCAAGCCCAGCAAGTCACAGTTCGGAGCATTTTGTAAATTGTTGCCAGAGCAAATGTCGGACCTAATATTTATTGAGTGCGTGCCTTCATGCAATGGATACATTCTAAATCAATGTTTTTGCCCTCTCCCTTTTCAGGAAATGAATATGCTGTCACTAAATGAAAATACGTCAATTCTCATTTATGTTACATTCAATACGTTGCAAGGACATTGAAGAATTACATTTACAATTTGCTACAATCAGTATAGCAAGTCAGGGAGGTTAAGTTAACCAATTTATAAAGGCCTACAGTTAAATGAACAGTTCACTATTCTAGCGGCCAAAGCATACGAATGTAATGGATGTTTCAAATTTGTTAATGAGCACGACACTTTTTCAGTTAATGGTTATAACGACTTAAATTGATTGAGGTTCATTATATTATGACGAAGAAAAAAAAAACATCGAATTTACCCCGTTTAAATATCACAAGAACATTTTTAAATGTGAGTCAAGTTCTAGGATTGAACAATACAACCAAGGCGGTTTAGAAAATGAAGTGAACATTATTACGTGTCCTCGAACTTGATGAACTCATAAACGACCTCGTTTGTCAACAAGCTATATCCGTTTCGCTTATCCTGCGTCCACAATGCATGCCCAATGATTCCCTCTGATGAACCGTACACGAACGGGAGCAGCGGAATGCCTGTGAAAATGACATTGATGTCTAATGGTTAGTTTGGTGCTGAGAGCCAGAAAGGCGTAACAATGGCCACATATCGACTAATGCCCTCTTGCATGGTTTCTAATGAAATATAAAAAAATGAAGCATTTTAAGCCTTGTTAGCACCATATCTTGTTAACCATTTGGGCTATGAACTTCCAACTTGCTATTGCAGATATGCACATCAATGATCACGTTCGGGCAGTTAGGTCAAAGGTCAAATATCACAAAGGTCAATTAATCATAGTTGTGACTTATATATCCTGTAAATTACTTTTATCACATGATTCATTATTTGTGAAGTACATTATATAGGGACTTTAAGAGAGCAGAGTTTGGAGACAATCAGATCGTGATATAAAGTATTAAAGTATTATTCGGGTCAAGTCTAAGATTGAGTAAATGTAATGATAAAACTCCTGTCGTGCCCCCCCTCCCTAATTTGAATGTATACCGGAATACAAATGTTAGGAGTTAATATAGACAGCTACCTTCATTTTAGGAAACGTGTAGAAAGTGTTTTTGTGATAGTCAAACAGGAACTTGGTCAGTGTCGGTTATTTGTCGAATAGGATATTATGTTTAAACAGAAAAATAACACATTATATTGAGGCAATGTAAAACCGCATACATAGAATTAATGCAATGCTCGGAATATATTTACGAAATGTTAAATAGGTTACATAAGCGAGTTGCATATAATGATATCCCAAAGTAGTTGGTAGGTTTCATTTGAAAGGTCTTTCTAAACTTTAATGGCAACCATTGAATCATATTTTTCTCAAAGCAGTATGTTGGCTGATCCACAGCAATAATGTATGTAAGACTTCTCCTAATGTGTTATGTGATAAATTCCTGCTTGTTGGGGATGCATCGACAACAAGGAAAACATACTAAGGGTACCAAAATATAAAACTACATTTGATCAAAGTCATTCCTAAGTTCAGGTCCACCAACTGGAATCAGCTATTCGAATATATGCCTTTCATGACTAACATAAAGGCTTTTAATTATAATTTGTTCATCACACTGTATGTAACAATCTTCAGTCTTGATTTCAGTCTCCTTTAGTTAATCACCTATGTGTGTCATTCATTTAAGTTTTATTTGATTATATTTTATTATTACATTTTATTTTACACGTACTATTTTAAGGATATATATATAGAGAGTCCCATGGATGACCATCTTTTTTTAAACATGTACTTCGTTCGTTTAATTTTATCATCAATTGCTCATGTATTATAGGTCATTTTTTTAAAATTGTTTGATAACTGTGCTATAGTTAAAAGGTTAGCAAAAAAAATCGTGCACATCTGGATAAAGATTAAATAAATAAAAAATATAATAACATTCTGAAAGATTATTACCTTTGGCATATTTTCTTTCAATATTTGGCCAGCTTCTTGTGTTATCAATACCAATAACCATGGTTAAATCGGGCCACACCCTCTTCAATATGCCATCCATCCCCTTCTCGAATTCGCGTCTCAGCAGGCGGGCCCTCTCCTGATCGCCACTGCCGAGTGCGCTAATCAATGATGCTCTGGTGTCAGCTTCGAGTTGGATGTCCTCGTGGATGGTGCCATGCGCGATATCGTCGACGATGTCCGTCCATCGACGTTCGATAAGTTTCATCATGCTCTCGATATAGTGAATGAAGAAAGAAAGGACGACACCGATTGTGGGTTCTCGTAGGGCGAAGAGACTGTGAACGTAACAAGCGTCCTGTGTTCGGATAATTAGACATGGTCAAAGAAGACTTTATTTTTCTTGTTTTATGCATATCCTTCTCTTTATGAACTAGTTGTTCATAACAAATTGTGAGCTAAAATGAAATTCATCTAGGAAAACATATCATACTAATTACTGTCAACACTGTAACAATACATTATATATATTAATAAGAACTAAATCGTATTTTTGAAATTCGAATTTAAGCATAAAAAATAAATGAACACGGCTAGTATGATATTATCTATCTGATTGTCATGATCGCTTTTATTTCATTTCATTTAATTTATTTCATTCTCCATAAAAAACATTAAACATACAAACATGATATACAGATAAAAGATCGATTACAAGAAAAAATACAAAGGGAAGGAGCGAACTAAATTTTATTGGAATGTGGGGTTAACAAAAAGGGCAATTAGCCTTATGAACGAGTCAATCCTTTATCATCATTAGGACGAGGGTTTTGGGTCCAGTTTGAAGACAACTTATTTTCATAATTTCTATAATCTACAGGGTGAAAAAGATCTCTACAATTTGCTGACAAACAATGTAAATGAAGGTGTCCCTAGTGCTGAATTGGCATAACCTTTGTTAGATATACATGTACCTTCAGAGTACTGATGTGAAATCCAGCGGTTGGTGTCGTGAAAGGAACCAACTTATCTTCTTGCTCTCTAGAGAGGGTGAGAAAGGATTCGATGTTGACTCCGCCCTTAGTCTTGGTGATCTGTGGATCAACGTAGAACAAGAACTGCTTTTGCAAAAGGCCTAATCGTGGGCAGTTCTCAAAAGCACTGGCACTGGACCGCCCAAACGTGGTCTTGAGAAGATCCAACCGATTAATCAGGGGGATGAACTTGGATTTACCAGTCGTACCACTTGTACAAACGAAGCTCGTTGGGGCCTTTGGAGTCATCACGTTGGACTCGCCTTCCATTGCGCGCTCCGCGTACTTTCGGAAATGCTCGTAAGTGGTGAGTGGATGACGCTGTCGAAACTGTTCCATAGAACGGATCTCTTGAATCTTAAACTCCTTGCCGTAGGACGTGTTAGAGTTTTCTCGGAGGATATTCAGGAGGAGGTTTTCTTGTGAAGAACGGATGTCGGTCCAGGTTTTGCGTACCTGTATCAGTTGGTGTTTCCCGGTTGAATATACACCCCATACTTCAAGAAGATGTCGTAAAGTTGAGATGACGCCATAATATGGCGATATCTTCATGCACGCCAGAGTGGCAAACAACCCCGCGAAGCAAGTCGAACCGAGGCCAGCAGCACCTTTGACACGAAAGATAAGCAGTAATATAAACTATTAGTCACTTACCCGCCCGTTTGTTCTCCGTCCATGCACAGCCAGTTCATTAAGTTCAGATCGGGTAGATTAGGCAGTCCAAGCCAGTCCGTAGTCAGTTTAAACCCATTATTAACTAGTTCTACCTCGTTCCCAATACGTCCAAACCCATTCGTACTAGTTCGCCAAGTCTTGTTCTAACTAGTTTTATATAACCCGACCACCCCGTTCAGAGGCAGTTTAACTCTTCCTCATCTCGTTCTGAGTGCGTTCGAACGCGCTCCTAGAGCGTGTGCAATCCCTTCCTGACCCGGGAGTTATAAAAACCCAGAGCGTTCTCGCCATTCCTCATTCCGTTCAATTACTTCAACGCTTTAGGCTTTGCAGATCAAGACGTTCAAGTCAAGCACATATGACACAAAAGTAGTTCTCACGACGTTCTGGAAAATGTTGCCAAACGGGCTCAAACTGTGTGTGAACGGAGTGAAAGTATTAGCAACTATTTACGATCCTTTTAAGGACTTCATGGACGGGCTCGGACTGGCTTGGACGGGAAGGGTGGTCTAAAACTTTGAGCCTGTTCAAAATTCTTCCCATCCTGCAATTGGACGGAGTGACAACGTACCTAAAACGAGATGGACGTACTACGAACGGAATTGCCGTACTTCGATCCTACTAGGAACGTGTTACCACCTGATGTGGTCGAGCATCAATGAGGAAGAACGCGCTTGGTTTGTATAGCACTCGAACCAGGACGGGATTGCAAAGCACGATAGAAGCGCGTTCGAACGCACTAAGAACGAGATGAGGACGAGTTGAACTGTCTCTGCACGGGGTGGTTGGGTTATAAACTAGTTAGAACAAGTTCCGAACTAGTAAAAATGGTGTGGACTGCTTGGAAATATAAAATTTATCCGATCTGAACTTGATATGAAATGACTGTGGACGGGTACAGACGAGTTGGACGTATTGTGGACGTTTAATGAACGAACTAGGATCGTATTAGAGACATTAGTCCAGTTCGAGGCCCGTCCATAAAGTCCTTAAACAGGTCGCAAACAGTTGCTATTACGTTCAACTCCGTTCGCACACAGTTTGAGCCCGTTTGGCAACATTTTCGAGAGCGTAGTAAAAAACAAGTTTGGTGTGATGGGGGCTTAAACGCATTACATTCACTATAGACACCTACGTCTTCAAAGCTCTGACTTACGTTTTATCCCTATACCGTGCGTCCCCCAAAAAAACTATACACTTTTGAAATGGCTGCAGAATAAAAAATATATAATTCTGGGGGAAAAGTTGTATACGAATGGAAAGCTGATAAACTCAACTTTTATATCACGCCAACAAGTCCGAAAATAATTCATGCTAATTGGGTGAGCACTGCTCACTTTTGTAAAGGGTATGAAAATTAGATTGCGCAGGAATTAGCCTTCCAATTTGTGAGAGGTAAATCCTTTGGAGCTTACAAAATTGAGGGTGATATGATACATTCATGATTTGCTGAGTGAACGTCATGGTTTATTAGGGTTCCATGACACATGCTCCGCCGAAATTTGCTCCGCCGACAATTGCTCCGCCGACATTTGCTCCGCCGACAATTGCTCCGCCGACAATTGCTCCGCAAAACGCGACAACTGCTCCGGTGACAAATGCTCCTCGAACGAAAGTTGCTCCGCCGACAATTGCTCCGCCGACAATTGCTCCGCAAAACGCGACAATTGCTCCGGTGACATTTGTTCTGCCGACAATTGCTCCGCCGACATTTGTTCCGCCTGAAGCGACACTTGCTCCGGTGACACCGACAATTGCTCCGCCGACAATTGCTCCGCAAAACGCGACAATTGCTCCGGTGACATTTGTTCTGCCGACAATTGCTCCGCCGACATTTGTTCCGCCTGAAGCGACACTTGCTCCGGTGACACCGACAATTGCTCCGCCGACAATTGCTCCGCTAAAAAAGTGCCCCGTAAAATACAAAGGCTACTACGACAATAATTGTTGCTCCTCCCCAAAAGTACCCCGCAAAAGACAATGCTCCACCGACAATTAAATTGCTCTCTGATCCAAAAGTGCGGCCTCGTGGAAGACATGAATGCTCCTCTGGCAATTAGTGCAATAAATGCTCAGCCGTTTTTTGCTAGATTTAAAAAATATCAAGTTTTAGCTCCTTATGCAAGTTCTCCGGCGAAAGATAATTACTCCGCTCAAAATCTGTTTCATTTATTACTCATTAGCCGATCAAAAGCTCAAGGCTATCTCTCTCTCTCTCTCTCTCTTGCTCTTCCTTTTCCTTTTTACACCCTTTTCTTGTCTTCTTAGCTCTTTTCTTTCCTCTCATGCTATTAGTCTTCTTTCATTTTCATCACTTCTTCTTTTCTTCCCCTCTCGAGTTCTATTTCTCTCGTGAAATTGTAACGTAATATAGTACATGTAGTACATTCTTGTTTAGAATAGTATTTTCAATAATATCCAGTCCGTTTTCTATAGGTTTCTTTCCTTCAGTTAAGTGTATGTAGCTTTACTATATATGTATTAGCGTGTAAAATCTTTTGAGCTAGTGCTATTCGGTGTGGCGTACACATGGCAATCACATGGTAGATACAATTATGATCATCAGTACTGGGTCAAATAAATTAAAGAGAACTGAATTTGAACCCGGGCCATAGGCTACCCCCTCTCGTTCTCTCTCCCTCTCTCTCCCTCTTAGTCGCCTTACTTTTCCCTCTCTTACCTCACTGTGCATTTGTATGCCTCGATAATACAAAAAATAAACAATAAGATTCTTTCTCTTCCCCTCCTTCTTCCTAGTACATGTAGTAGGAGAAGTATAGAAGCAGTATCACAATAATAATGACAACAATGATTATTATGGTTGGTGGTGTTACTAATGTTATTTTTGTAATTATTATGTTTGTTATTGTGATTATATCCTTATCATGATTATTATCGTTAAGATAAGTTATTATTGTAATTATTATAATCATTATTATTGTTATCATTATGATGAATATGAACATGATGATTTTGATGACGATTAGTATAAGTATATAGTATTATTATAATTGTTATCATATCATTATTATCATCCGTATTATCAGCATAATCTACAATGGCAGTAGTGTAGTATAGTACATGTAGATTAGGCCTTATAGTAGAGGTATCATTCTGATCATTATTATTCTGATTATCTTTTGCAATACGTCTAGACGATAAACTCATGACAATTGACAATTGTCATGAATCTTTGTCTTTAAGTTTACCATTAAATGCATCTGGTTCGAATTTTGCTCAGGTATTTGGTACGTGATGATTTAAATGGTAGAAATTAACTTGTGTCCTATTCATTCTAGTCTTATTCATTTGCATTATGTTTTATTAATTCAAGTTCTAATGTTTCTGACTGTTTTCAAGACAATATCTTTTGTGTCGATCATAGTTCTATGTAGCTTGATATCTCACGGTAATTTTGAGAGAAAAGCAATGCAAGCAATGATTTCTGAATTGTAGCGACTATCGCGTTCGCCTTTGCTGTTCTTCAATAATATTTGACAAGCAGTATTAATTAATTTTTCAAGGACTCATGATAAATTCGTTTAACAGTTGATTACCCTCGGTTGATTCTTTTGTTCGGATTATTTGGCGGGGATTATAGAAGTGAATGTATTATTATTCTTATTTGCTCATCGTCTCTACGATGCTCTTTGAATCAAAAACAGTTTTAGTGTTAGGCTTCCTGAAAGAAATTTCAATTGTTGTTAAGAAATTTTTGGTTGCACTCTGTAGATGAGGATGATGTGTTTAATCTTTTTTTCAATACAAGATAAAACACATGATGAAAATCTATTGGCTGCATGCCAATAAGTTCTTGACAACAATAACAAAATGTGAGCTAGTGGATTGTTTTCGCGCGTTCTGGCATTTTGCAACAAAGAATCGCAAATTTGTCTTTGTCATTATATTTGGCACATTTTCCCAAGCATTTTGATACCTTGTTAACATATTTCTGACCATTAATAACGGAGTGAGTGTCCGTTTAAGATACACGTCCGTGCGTGCGACCTCTTGTAATACATAGCATATATGGGCAAAAACATGCCTATACAAAATCCATTGTACTTTAGGATGTAAGGTGACCCCAAATTTTGTTTCATATTTTGTAGAGTATGAATTGGAAATATGATTTCTTGTCTCATTTGACCCTCAATTAACTCATGACGTCATCATAATGGCCTCCGAACTCAAAATTCCAATTTGCATATTATGACATCAGCATATTTTTGGAAAAGTTATTGTATCTCTGTAAATATTGATTGATTTTCTTCCAACTTTCGATATGTTCTAGCTGAGATAATTCACTACAAATGCATTTGACATGATTTTTCATTTCGACAAAGGAATCATGACGTATTTTTGCGATTAAAGGAGGCATGTCAATTTTTCTCTTTTTGCGTGTATTCTCTATGGGACATGACTTTTTCTCAAAACTGGATTCTGCATTCCCGTCTTTCACGAGCAATATCTCCGTCGTTTTAGCTTCGCTTACGCTGAACTTTGAGTATGTTGTAGCTGAGACAATTAGCTATCTCAAAATGTGCCCTTCATTTTGTCTCAAATTTTAGTTAGACCAGCCCACCTATATTTGTTCAAAACAAGTATTACAAATCTAGTTATTATTATTATCATCAACATTGTCACCGGAGCAAGTGTCGCTTCAGGCGGAGCAAATGTCAGCGGAGCAACTGTTGGCGGAGCAATTGTCGGCGGAGCAAATGTCACAGGAGCAGTTATCGCGTTTTGCGGAGCAATTGTCGGCGGAGCAATTGTCGGCGGAGCAAATGTCGGCGGAGCAATTGTCGGCGAAATGTCGGCGGAGCAACTGTCGTTCGAGGAGCATTTGTCACCGGAGCAATTGTCGCGTTTTGCGGAGCAATTGTCGGCGGAGCAAATGTCGGCGGAGCAATTGTCGGCGGAGTAATTGTCGGCGGAGCAAATGTCGGCAGAGCAAATGTCGGCGGAGCATATGTCGGCGGAGCAAATGTCGGCGGAGCAATTGTCGGCGGAGCAAATGTCGCGGAGCAAATGTCGCGGAGCAATTGTCGCGTTTTGCGGAGTAAATGTCGGCGGAGCAATCGTCGGCGGAGCATGTGTCGGGTTACCTTTATTAGACCAAACTGTTATGCATGAGTGAACATGAATTGCATGTTGTATTGTAGCATTGTAACTTTCCCTGG
>JAVYIG010018589.1:0-18381 GCA_035222895.1 Strongylocentrotus droebachiensis | reverse complement strand
TCACGCTTCAAAAAAGTAAAAGTCTTTGAGTGACCGGTTTTACCATACCGTACTCGTTTCCCCATTAGACTGTAGTGTTATGAAAACCGTTTGGCAAATGCGAAATTCAGTTTCGATTTTACAATCATAAATATCTTGATAATTAGATAGGCGATCGGCTTGTAAAAGTCATGGGGTTCCTGACTGACCTAAAGGTTTATAATTATCATTGCAGCATGAGCTTAATCCAGGATTTTGTTTCAGAATCTGAGACAAAGTTACCGAATCCCTTTAAACATAGAAACGGAACAATACATTGAAATACCCTTTTTTTTCCAAATCTAAATAATATGAAATAACTTCATGTAATGATGTCATGGTAATGTAAAAAGAATGTTCATTCCATTTTAATAAATGATTATCATTATCATAATTACATGTCACTTTGTTTATATATATTTATATTTTTATTGTCATTGAAACACAATGAACTAAATTTAACATAGATATAGAGCAGTACATTGAATATATATATTTTTGTGTTTTGCTTAATCTGCATGAAAATTATTTTTGATTTTACTTTTTTGTAGACACAAGCTACCCAGATCTCTGCTGGTTGATGCTAAGAACACTTTCTTGGAGTCAGACCTAGGTAGGTACTATCTCGATTACATGCGCTCTTTTTATTGTTATTATCATGGATTTGGCATCACCTTTGCTTGAGAGGCGAAAACTGAAGTAAATCACTATGACTCTTTTATAGACGCACAGAAGTCAGTGGGCTCTCGATCATGGGGAATTTGACACCATTCGGGTATTTATTACCCAATAAAGGGTGATGTCAATTACCAGGATTAGCCTTCAGTGTTGCAACCAACAGGCCATACAAACATGCTCTGCATTTATGCAACAACAGAATGATGCATAACAACAACCCATATATGAACCCCTCTGGCAATAACCCCCTTGGAAAATATGGTATCAAATACAGTGTAGGAAATCCAGAATAGCACTTTTAGGCTTTTGACCTGTCGTCACCTGTGATTTATATAAGGTCCAGAAAATCTACACTCCTGTAAAGAATTCCTTTTGGGGGGAGGGGGTGGGGGGGGGGGGGGATAGGCTCCGCACCAGAGCTGTTCCTTTGATTTGATGCTTTTTACTTTTCAGAAATAAACCAGTTTGGGTGATGGATGTCTCACTGGTTTTGACATACAACTGAATTAGGCTCAAGGCTTAGTTTGAAATGTGATTCGTTCTAATTGCACATGTCTATATCTTGTTGTATACCACAGTTGCAGTGTTGGTGGATGTGTCCAACACGTGGACCAACCTGAAAATGGATCCAGAGATTCTCCTTCAACTCTACACACACCCACATATTCCCTCTATTCTGATCCTGAATAAGGTAAATGTATAGTATTAAAACAAACCTTTGTGTTTGTTTGTTTGTTTGTTTTTACCTGACTGCTATTAAAGGCATCATTTAACAATGTTAAATCTTAGATGCACGGCCTTAGGTGTTTATCAGTGCGCTTCAAAATGATCATGAAGTGCCTCAAAAAAGTAAACATCTTTGAGTGACCGGCTTTACCATACTCATTTTCCCCAATAGACTGTAGTGTTTTAAAAACCTTTAGGAAAATGGAAAATTTGATTTTGATTTCCAATCATAAATATCTTGATAATCAGACAGGCGATCGGCTTGTAAAAGTCATGGGGTTCCTGACTGATCTAAAGGTTTATAACTATCATTGCAGCATAAGCTAAATCCAGGATTTTGTTTCAGAATCTGAAATCCAGGGGATTGACAGCTTTAAGTCCTCTCTGAAGGACCTGGTAATGAAGGGGACTAGCACATCGACTTGGTTTCGACCACGGTTACTGGACCACTGAGCTATCGCACCTTCTTCCTTACTAATGTGGGTTTTTTTTAAATCGTGAATAATTTGCTTGAAGGGGTATCAAACATTCTACCAAAATTCAATGTAGGAGTAAAAATAGAAGTGATTGAATCCTTGAGTCTTCACAGATGCGTTAAGAATCATACCAACAATGCATTGAAGAAAAAAAAAAGGGCTGGCTATGGAATTGGAATCCTTTATACCTTATCTTTTAAGACTTCACAAATAGAAGAAACAAATTCTGAGATGGGTCCAAGGTTATATCATAAAACAATGGATTTTCTTTTTATATCACTTTAGATTCAATATATTCATGTGAATAGACAATCATTGTATTTTAGCATAAACATTAAACACAGCTCTTTTGTATTCATCATTTTCAGGTGGATGCTGTGAAGGCCAAGCAGTCTTTATTTGAGATCACAGAGGTTTTGACGGAAGGTGTCGTCGATGGCAAGGAATTTGTGTCTCCTAGGAGGAAGGGGAAGTTCAAGGATCGGATCAGAGAAAGTCTGAATTCTGAAAGGACAGAGAAGAGACACGGTGAGGAGGAAAGCGAGATGGCAAACGATGAAAGGAACTTGGTGGTTTCCAGACTCGCTGATAGGGATGTGCCAAGAGGTGAACCGGAGTCATCAAGTAGCCCGGACAATCCATCTGTGAGGGTGAATGCTATGCAACAGACGAGCTGGTCTCAGACGTCTGTCGGGGAAGAGGATAAAAGTGGACTTCATGTTCAGGATCATGATATATTCAACAATGCCTCTTCAGAACTCTCCAGCACCAACCCCGAAGGCCACACACTAGGGAATGGAAGTCACATGACAAATCATGTGACAGATGGCACGAGTCAGGTGATGGAATCCCCCAAACTTGACCAAATACAAGGAAATGAAGGTCATGTGACAGATCATGTGACAGATGATGCAAGTCAGGTGACAGGAGGTAAAACAGTGCAAGCACATGACCTGGACATGAGAAAATTAGACATTATGCAGCAGTACACAGCCAACCTCTTTGAACTGTCAGATGATGGAGATCGAGTGGTTGCTAGGCAAAAGAGGGAGGGGCATGATGAGGAGAGGATGGAGATGGAGAAGGAGGAGAAGGAGAGGGAAAGAGAGGAGAGGAAGATAATGTGGAGGATGGCTAATGAGAGGAGCGGATGGAATGGATTCAAGGCTGTCTACATGGTATCTGCTCTCCATGGAGATGGTGTGAATGATCTAAAGGTAAGCTAGTCATGTATCTCTGATGAAGTACCTGCTTTAGGTTCCATGGTCATTGCCCAGAGACAATGTCAGATGATGGAATATTCAGATATGGGCCCCGTGTAACTTTGCCATCAACGGTAACTTCCATGGAAACCTTGATTTTGATTGGCTGTTGAGCCCTGTTACCATGGTAGTTGCCATTGATGGCAAAGTTACCATCAATGGTAACTTTTATGCAACAGGGCCATGGACAACTTTTTAAGTCAGAAATGACTTGAAAATATATTTTAAGATATAACTATTGATGGATGTTAGATAGTATGACCTCTTTGTAGTATATACTGTTAGTCAGGGTACCTGTACTAGGAGTAGCTCAAACATAAAATAAACACAGCAATTAGTGACTGTGTATAACAAACAACAATCCTAGAATAGATTTCCAAGTCATTGGAAGTCGATGGAAGACCTGGGGGTGTTTCACAAAGACTAAGATCGACTTTAAGTTGGAGTTAACTATGGCAGGCTATTCATGCCACTGTTTGCTCTCACCATTAACTGGCATTGGTCTCTCAAAGGACGTAGACATCATGGTCACAGATCTACATAATTTGCATTTTTGGATAATTCATTATTGAATGAAAATATAATATCTTTATCTAAAGATCATAATGGTGAGAGCAAACAGTGGCATGAACGGCCTGCCATAGTTAAGTCCAACTTAAAGTCGATCTTAGTACTTGTGAAACACCCCCCAGAAAGAAGACACTAGAAGAAGTAATGAGAGATTTTGCCTTCTGGCCTCAGTGAGGTTTATGTTGAAGACGGGAAGGCTTGGAGAATGGCCATAAGGCCTAAAAAAAGGTGTTGTATTGCCCTTTAATAGGTGCCAAAACATGGTTCGGTTGGTCGGAAATCTTTTCTGTCTTTTTTCCCCCTTTTTTTCCCTCTTTGGGCTGATATTTCTCAGTTTTGAATGCTTTAATACATATCTTTTCATTCATTACATTTTTGTCTTCTAAAAAACAGTAAAATTAAAAAGCCGACCTTAGATTTCAAAAATTTTGGGTCGGTCGCAAAGGGCAACACAACATTTTTTTTTACGCCTAAGGGAAATGGAACTTCTACCCCACATGAGCCATGCATATTGTCACAATCATTTCATGAAAAGAAGTGAGACCAAAATATTCCAACTTTATGGGCAACACATCGCTGTCAGATTCATCTTACACGTAGTAAGGTATTAGTCTGTAAATCTTCAGTTAGCAAGAATCAAACTTGTTTTGTCTACAACATAAACAAGCTTTCAGGCTTACACTTCTTTGCTGTGTTTGTATTCCAGGAGTTCTTGGTAACCAACGCCAAGTCTGGTGATTGGGAGTACCATGAGGACGTGGTGACCAACCTTACTCCAGAGGAGATCGTCAGAGATGCAATCAGGGAGAAACTTCTGGAGACGCTACCTCAGGAGGTCCCCTACAACATCTCACAGGTATGGAGCAAAACGGGTCCCTGTTGCATAAAACTTAACCATTGATGGTAACTTTGCCATCAATGGCAACTACCATGGTAACAGGGCTCAACAGCCAATCAAAATCAAGGTTTCCATGGTAGTTACCATCAATGGTAAGTTTTATGCAACAAGGCCATGGTCAGGATTTATAAAAACTGTTTTAACAAAATAAACCATCTTTGTGGGGACCAATTTGTCCTAGAGGAGATTTCATAGATGCTATCAGAGAGATACTTCTGGAGGCACTTCCTCAGGAGGTCCCCTACAACATCTCACAGGTTTAGGTAAAGTGGTCAAGAATTATAATAACTGTTTTAACGAAATAAACCATCTTTGTGGTGAACAATGTTACCCTAGAAGAGATTGTCAGAGATACAATCAGAGAGAAACTTCTGGAGACACTTCCACAGGAGGTCCCCTACAACATCTAACAGGTGTCAAGCAAAACTTGGTCAGGAATTATAATTGTTTTAACCTACAACAAAAATATCTTTGTGGTGACCAACGTTGCCCTAGAGGAAATTTACATAGATGCTATCAGAAAGAAACTTCTGGAGGCACTTCCATAGGAGGTCCACTACAACATCTTACAGGTTTTTAGTAAACTGGTCAGGAATTCTAAAAACTACATTAACAAACAAACAAAATATCTTTGTGGTGGCAACGCTGCCCCAGAGGAAATTTTCATAGATGCTATCAGAGAGAAACTTCTGGAGGCACTTCCTCAGGAGGTCCACTACAACATCTTACATGTTTAAGGTAAATTGGTCAGGAATTCTAATAACTTCATTAACAAACAAAAAACATAATTGTTGTCACAATGTTGCCCCAGAGGAGATGCCATTTTGGCCCATAGCGGTGGAACCACATCGTTAGGAAGTGGAGCTCGTAAATTAATGAACTAACTTGATCTTTTCATGAAAATACGTTGTTCCAACCTATATGGTAATGTGATTATTGGTGGTTTTGAGCCAACAAGTCTTATTCCTATTTGGAGGTGATGTCAATTTAAGCGATTCCTTTCCCATCTTGTCTCCTCCACTGTTGGTCTCTCTATTTCTCTCTGTCTCTCTTTCTCTCTCACTCTCTCTCTCACTCACTCTCTTGATGCAGATCGTAATACCTGTATAAATTACTTGACCCATGCTATAATGACAGTTATCTCCTCTACTTTTGTCCTTTAGTCCACTGAGTTATGGAGGACAGGGGAAAACGGTGAGCTGCACATCGTCCAGATTCTGATCTGTCATAAGAAATCTCATGTGGTATGTGTATATCATCTATTTATCTTCTCGTAGACCGGTAGTTTGGATGAAAAAAAAAAAACCTTTAAAAAAAAATCCTCCATAGATTGTGTAGTCAGGTATTTGTAATTCCTAAGCAAGGAATATGGAAACAAAAGAGACGTGAAAAACAGTTTAGATCATGGCAAAATCTTAATCCCCACCTTCAACCGGTATAAACCAGTACACAGTTGTGTATGCAAGAGTTTGTACAACATCTGTGGGATTTTGAGTGAAGTATCACTAATACTGTTCATGGTGGAGTCTTCTCTTTGTAGAGGTGTTGTGGTCTGGTGGATAGGTCTGTGGACTGTGGATCACATGGTTTTACAGCTTGAGTTCCACAGTGGCACTAATGTCTTTTGGCAAGACAATAATCCACATTTGCCGCTCTACACCCAGGTGTTAAAGGGAGTGGGTAGTCAGTTTCCATGTGCAGAAGGCCATTATTCGCTGACACCAGACTTGGTGGAAATACCATTAATGGGAGTACAAATCTGCACACAGCAAACCTGTAGGCCAGTCAAGAATTACATGTACCCCCTATTCTCTCGGAGCATGCTCAGAGAGTCTTCGGGCGAGGGGAAAAGCAAAGCATTCCATAAGGTCTAATGGTCATAAAACTCGAGGCTAACCCTGGTGATTGACAACACCTGTTATTGGTTAAACACCCGAACGGTGTCGAATTCCCCATGAGAGCTGACTTCTATGTGACTTTAAATGGGTACAGATAGAAAGGAATTCTGTGAATACTGTGTGCACCGAAATCAGTAGCCTAGCAGAGCTGGGGTAATATTGGAGCACCTTGAGTACCTTGCAGGGTGGATATGTGCACTATAAAGATATCCATTTTTTTTGTAATGCTCCTTGGAAGAAAAAAAAAATTCTTTGAAGAAAACAATGTGTGGGATTGTTCATTCCATCTGTTCTAAAATCTACGTCTCATACATCCTCTCTCATGTTTGTTACTCTGTCCATCTTTTCTCATTCTTGTCTCAATTTCTCACACAATCCTTCCTTCAGAGGATGCTTGAGAAGAAGTTAGCATGGGTTGGTCGCCAAGCAACCCAAGATCTGATGGATGCGTTCCACTGTGATGTCAAACTGAGTCTTCATGTCAGATTCAAGAAATGAAATGCATCATACCATCTTGTATTCTATATCAAATCAAATCACTCTAAAATGTTCTTTATCAATATATTAAATACATGTATGTTTATGAATGCATGTTATGTACAAATGATATGGACAAGGTAGGGGTCCTTTGTGTCTTTTAAAGATACTGTCCCTTTTGCAGCCAACATCAAATTTTGTAGAACTTTGCAGGAATGATGAATATGTCACGTATGTCCTATCTGTGAAATTTAAATGTTAGCAGTATCCTAATCAAATTATGCAAGGAAACCTGTTTACTTTCTAGACTTAACTGTCAAACACTATTGGGTGACTGACTGACTTCTTTCTTTAGTAGTAACATACATAAAATGAGCTGTGAAGGGCATTTGTGTACATCAATAACCCAATAACTCCTTGTACTGGCAAAAATTAAACTGATTGAATCTTTGCGCAGCACAAAACGTATGACCATTCTGTACAGGGTCTGAAAATCAGACTATTAATAAATGGATTGCAATCACTAAAGTTAATTTGACAACTAATAGTCATTATTTTCCCACTAAAAGACATTTACAAGCCCTTTTGTTTTGAGGGAAGTTCTAAATTAGTATTATCTTTCAAATACTGTTGGAATTTAACCTATTCATTTTTTTTGTGTGCCTGCAATTGGGACATAGAATCTTTAAACCTTGTAAGCGTAATGGATCAATGATCAATCAGGATGATACAAGGTATCTAAATTCATGGGAAAATCAAAAAATAAAATAGATCACGCCATGACATTACATGTATCTTCTTTGTCCTATCAGAGTCTTCTGTAATAAACATATATTTTCAAAATAATGATCATTATCATTATCATTATTTGCAATTATTTGGTATCTGCCCAAGTGAGTTTTGTTTTTACTATTAATCAGCTGAAATAATAAAAAGCTGAGCTTTGTTAACATGTAAGCGGGTAGTGAATTTCATCCAGACTGTTTTTCAAATGACAATAATGCCAACCAGTTTTAAAATTTGATTTCACATTTTTGTAACCAAAATAATGAACACAAATTTGGTAAGTTTGAAAAGATATACTGTTATATTCTTTTTCAAATGACATAGATATATTGAATAATGTATGGTACGGGACAGACCAAAGTACTTGTTTTTTGTGTGCTGTATGATAATAAGGATCAATCATAATTGCTTTGATCTGTGCAAATTAGAAAATGAAAGGCATGTCCAACACATGTGCAAGTTGTGTTGAATAATATAGAAAAATTAACAAAAAACATGATGAAAGTTTTATCAAAATCAGATGAAAATAAAGAAGGGTATGTAAATTTTAGAGTTTTGCATATTGATATGTATCACATAGGCTGTATGCAAATGCAGTCATTATGTCAACCCCTCACTATTCCCCTTTTAGTTTTTACATTAAATTTCAAGATTTTCTTTTTCTTGGAAACACCTGTATAAACATCCTTTGTAATTATTACGATAAGTTACAGTATTTTGCATATATTCCAGGAGAAATTCCAATAATTTGCATTCAGCCTATAAAAGTGATACAAAATCATAACTTTCTTATTTTAAATCCAATTTTGATGAAACTTTCACTGTCTGTTTGTTTATTTCTTCTCTAGTCATTCAAATCAGCTTGCAAATGGGCCGGACTTGCCTTTAAAGCTTATAGAGAATAATGTTTCAGGCAAAATATTGTACCTTATAAACAATTAGATGAAAACAAATCAATTTGTCTTGATACATTGATAGGCAATTCATTGTTTTGGTTATAAAGTTTTTTCTTCTCCTCTTCCTCCTCCTCAGTCTTCTTCTTCCTTTTTTTCTTTTTCTCCTTCTTTATCATATATTCCTTTTTTAATACTACATTGTATTTCTAGTTGATGGCAATTGGCAATGGATTGCGAAATGAATGACTGAACTGAAAATTAGTTTGTTTTTTTTCATTCTTGGGCTGACAAGAGGTAACAAAAGTTGATGCGACTCTGATGGTGACCCCCCCCCCCCTTCTTTTTTAGTCGGAGTAATATTGAAATAATTGTTGATATGATATTAATAAAAATACACCTATCAGCTTCCCTCTTTCATTTCTGAGAGATATTTAAAGGTAAATATGAATAATGATTGCATCTTTCTGACTAGATTCTGACATGCTGCCTCTTGAGTTGCCAATTTGCAGGTAGACATTAAAAGGGATTCAACACATTATAACTGATTGGCATGGGGAGAAGCAGACAATCAGAGAAAGACATTTGTGAAAGATTGAGAAAATCTGAGAAAATCAGACAAAGAATGAGAAATGTATGCATTTTACGATGCATGTATTTAGAAAGATCAATAATGCAGTTATAATGCTGTGTGATGTAAATGGTTGGTCATATCATCTCTATCAGTTAACAACTATAGCTATAAAATAAAACCAGTCTATTTAGAATAAGTATTGGATGTAAAAAAAAAACAGTGCCAAAGTCCCATCAGCATTATCAAAGTCCTATGAATTGTCTATATGAACTGATTCTATATTGTAACTGTGATATGTGACTAGGCCTTCAATAGAGGTTTTCTTGACCATTTCCATTCTGCATTCAGATCAGCTTTTTAAGGAATTCTTCTCGCCAAACATTGTATATTTTTCGTCTACAAAAAATGCTGGAATGTATCAAAAAATAAACAAATATGAAAATAAACCACAACATATACTCAATTTATTAGTAGTGCTTTTTATTGTAACATGTCCCCAGCACACTCATGTGTACAATATACATATATGTAGGAGTGAGTGTATAAACTCCAATGAGCTTTTATTTCAAATATTTAGTTCACCTGGACACTGTTTCATGAAACTTATTATCAATAACAAATGCAAAAATTATACAACTTTGCTCCCAGCCAATCAAATGCCATGATTTCAGTAGCTTAATTATATTAAACAGTCATTGTAACTTTTTGTTGATCACAAGTTTTATGAAATGGGGCCCTGATCTAGTAACCCCTGCCACCATAGAGTAATCAAGTACATGTAAAACCTTTATTAGCGACCCCCTGTATAGAATAGTCACCTGTCTATAAAGACCACATTTTTTGTTCCCTTGAAATAGTGTTCCTCATTGGAACATGTACGCAAAGAACCACATTTTTGGTTTCCTTTTTGTTTTTCATTGGAAACATGTACCAAAGGAACCTTCATACAAAGACCACCTGTCTATAATGACCATGTTTATTGTCTTCTGTGAGTGGTCTTTATATACATGTAGCATAATTGTAATTATAAAGCACCCTTTTCATTTGGCTACAAGGCATAGTACTGCTTTCATCTGTTAGAACAATAAATCCACAGGAGTGGGGGAGTGTCTGTGGGGGAGGGGGCACAGGAGGGGGGCAAGTAACAATTGGTCGGACTTTATATGCTTGTGCATTGATACCTTTAATTCAATTGACAAAACAAAGAAATCATGGGTCAATTTGCACATACTGGATCTTAATAGTGAAAATCAAGTGCCACAAGTAATCTTTATAATATTTTGGGTGAACATTGTTTCAAAATGTCGTAACAAAGCTCAAATTGCATCTAATAGAATTAGCAGTAAGTTGTGTTTAAATAGTTCCTTTTTTATACATTCTTATATTCTTACTTCTCTTCTTGAATTGTGCACTTGGGTCATTAGTTATGTGTATGTGGAGTCAACACGTATTTATAAATACTTTATATTATCATTATTACATAGTGACAATTGGTAAATATATTGCATCGCTTGCACATCAGACATTTGAAAAATACCATACATAATGTCAGTTCCACGCAGTGGAAAACAATATAGCAGTGATTATAAATAACTCTCTACAATTTGACCTCACAAAAAACACAATTTTCGGTTCAAAATTTGTCTCTAATACAATGAATTGGTTTCGTGATTAGAAAATATCTTAAAGGATTCAGGAGCACTTGTTGAATTTGAAAAATGACAAAAACATTGATGTTATTCTGTTAAATACTGACATTATTTTAATCTTGAAACCGGTGATGTCCCAGGGGTATTATTTTTTCAAAATTAAAAATTACCTCCAATTCTAAAAGTAGTACCGTACCCATCAGTTGGAATCTAAAAGTAATCTTTGGCATTGAAAAACTAAAAACTGAAATGCTTTGTAAATGTGAAATTAGCAAGCAGTTTTCCTGATCCTTACTGCAATTTCTCAAACTCAATCTAGAACGACAGTATCCATCAGAAGCCAAGGACTACTTGGAAAGAGATTTAACATAGATTTCAACCAGCCCTTTTCATGGCCCCTACAGAGTACCAAAGTACTTTAATACATCATATTCGCTCGTCGTTTAGGTTACTGGTGCTAAACAGACTGGAGCAGGGTAAATTCAGTGTTTGCCTCCAGTGTCATCACCACACCACTGATAAGCATAAAACTGTTTGGAACGAGCAACCTTGATAACTTGGCAAGTATGACATTATACTTCGGTACTCTATTTGTTTACAAAAAGGCATGATGTTATCCCTGAAAACCTGGCCTACAATTGCTAATCCACCTGTAAAGTAATTTTAAAATGACATGTTAACTATGACAATTCAATGAACTGCTAGTGAAAAAAGCCTGCTGATATACAGTTGTAAAATCAAAAAGTAAACCATACCATTCTCAAATAAACTTTACATTGGATATATTCAAGCAGCTTTTACTGTAAGATAAAAACCTTTGTGAAACATATAGTACATGTAGCATGAAGAACTATGTTAATTAACAACATATAATGGTCTAATAAATTCTTAATTTGTACTCATTGATATCATTTCAATATTTGTCATTATATTATTATTTGTAATAAACGACTCTTAGTTTCTACATATTGCTTAAAGATAACAATACATGTAATATTCTGGTGTTATATAGCGGTTAATACATTTACATTGACAATGTCTCTTAGCTCTTCACATATAAGCCTAGTCAGTGGATTCAGGCTTGCCCACACATGTATGCAAATTCTCCACTCCCTGGGGAGTATTCCACCCAGGCACCATTTTACAGATGATCGTATTGCCGAGCAAACTAAAAATTTGACTTTCTGACATCCTACCAGGTACCCATACAACACCAGGGAGGAGAGAAACAACAAACGAAAGTGCCATGCAGGGAATCGAACCCACAACCTTTGCATCTCTACTCCAGTGTTTAAACCACTAAACTACAACACTAAAGATACCGAAAACTGTTTATCCACTTTGAGTTGTACTACAACACAAATCACACTATAACTTCTTATCACCAGCTAGTTAATGTTGCATTTTTCTATTGCATTTTTGTTTTTCATTCAACCATGTACCAAGATAACTTAAATGCATGTACATGTATATCCTTCCCTTTTATTTCTAATCTTATGCATTTGATATCGTATTTTGCTATACATGTACCAATATTACCCTCTGCACCCGTGCAACTAGGAGTCACTCACACCGTCAGTATTGGTAATAATACATCATTGGCATTGTGACTTAAATTTGGCATACCGGTAAATAAAGGAAAAAATATATAAAAGTACACTTGACATGATATTAGATTTAACCGAAATTTACAAGTCCGGCTTCTCCTACTTTTATTTGCCACCCAGAATTACTACAGTAATGAAATATAAAAATGTTACATTTACTGTTTTACACTATAGAATATCTGTGCAGCACATTTTTCATCCACAGTTTCTTCTGGCAGTACATGTAAACCAGTGCTAGAAATAATTATATGCTACAAGATTTCAAATATTTGTTGAAACTTCAATCAAAAGGGTGATGGCAGGTATGAAATATCTTTTCAATTATTATCTAGTTGTGATGACACATGATTTTAGCTTGCTACACACAACATTTTGATTATTCTTGTTAAAAATGAGACACAAATGTTATTCTCTGAATTAAACATTCTTTAGATTTCTCAAATTCACAGATGGTTTTTCTTTCAGTCCGAGCAATAAATATTTAAACTGCTTAATATTTAACATGTGATACACTATAACCTCTTTGGATGTGCATGTACGGCAAAATGAAAGTAGCATCACTTTTTTGTTCATCCTTTACATTATGCAGCAAATATATATTTGAGTAAGTACAAGACAGCAGCAAATCACTAAAAGAGCTAATATTTAACACATTTCCACCGGCCATGCAGTGTCGCAAAATCAATCCAGTTACAAGAATGGCAAGATAACAATGAAATATAAACAGAGTAAATTAATTTTCCCTCATTAATTTCATAAATAGTTTCATGTACACATATATATATTGTCTGTTCAGAGCCAGAAGGGCATTAAAGGTATAGACCAGTTATGGTCATGCGATTGCATTGTGAAAGAAACGGTGTGGAACCGACCAGAAAGAGTTGATTATCTAGCATATAAGAATTTGTGTGTATTGCAAGGTTCTGGAATCATCAAAATGATAAGAAATTTGGCCAAGTCTTGGTAAAGTTACAAACACTGCACACAGAAAGATGTATATGGGACTACACGAACACGTGGCGTAAAAAGCCGGCCCCCCGATTTTTACGATGTTACATGCATATTTAGAATATGAAGGCATTTGAAGAGCCATGCTTTTCAGGGAACATGTCTTATCTGATGTTCTTCCACACTTGCATAATAAGAATGAGTAACGCTCACAAATTATTTTTCACCTCTTCCCAGAACTCAACCTTCTCTTTAACCCTTTGACCGTGCTAAAGTATCGGTATATGAGTTATCGCCCTTCTGGCTCCAAACAAATAAATAACTATTTGACATTAGCATACTATTGCATATTATCCCACTGGCAAATGTGGGAAAAAACACGGGCACATACTGTAGTGCATCTCATATATACATGTATCTTTATTACACTTTAAAAAAGGAAGTCCACCCTGATTTGACGTTGGTTTTAATAAAAGTAGAAAAATGTGAGAAACGAGTCAGTGAAAGTTTGCACAAAAAACGATTAAAATTAAGAAAGTAATGAATTATTGAAGCTGCAATCAAACACAAATTAAAATGTGCTTATCTCAAGAGGTCCCCTCTCATTTGACCTGTATTAAAAACTTCAACAATTTATATTTTCCCATAAGAAATTTTTAATCATACAATCACCCTAAATATAATTATTGACAAATGTTTTATACAACCCCTGTACGAAACAAATCTATTCCAGCATCAGTAACTAAGCATATGAAAGCTTAAAATTTTCTGTAAAGAGCAAATTGGATAGGAGCTTGCAATATACATGTACGTCAGTGTTGCCAATTTGTGTTTCATTGTTGATAACTTCAAAACTCTCCTATTTTTAATAGGAAACAATTCTAACTTTTACTTATTTGTTTCTCTCCTTTAACTGTTTTTATTGAAACCAACTCGATATGAGGGTGGACTTCCCCTTTAACTTATATATTTTGTTTTTAAAAAGGCATATACCTTTACAACCATTATAATTACCCTGTATCCAAAATTCTACAACTCCTATTTTTCAAGTGATCCTACCTTAACACCAGTGACAAAAATACACGGGGGCTCAGGGCGAAATAGCCCCCGAAATGCCCAAAAGAGCCCCCGAAAATCAGAAAAGAGCCCCTGTAAATTTGCATAGAGTTCAATGCAAAACAAATTTTAGAGTGTTAATTTCATGCAGGCAAGCTTGAAAAGTAGCCCCCGAAAAATAAATATTAATTTTTTCCCTGCTTAACACCAAAGCTCACATTACAGTGAATTACAGACTTACCTACATGTAAGTGATTTGCATAGTTTTCTATCTACATCTACCTTGAAGTTGATCAAGTAAATTAAAGCACCAATTTTTTAAAGCAACTTCTACCTAATAACATCTTCATTTTCTTTTCAAAATCAAAGACAGATTTTCCAGTAGCTTACCGGGTACACAGTGTGTTACAAATTTTAATGTTGCAAGCTCAAATACAGCTATAAAAAAACAAAAATAATAACTTAAATATCTGAACACCCTGGATTTTGGCATGAATGGGATAAGTATTTTATCATGCCTCTATATATATATATATATATATACATCATAATTTTATCTGTTTAGGCTCTCTAAACCCCTAAGCTTGTAAAGCTACAACCACTAAAAAGGGTACGTCTGGAATACACCCAAAACATGTCTTATACATGTAGTAAATACTGTAAAAAGGCCATTAAGGGCCATGTATTTCATCTCCCTCTTGTAATAAATGTGTGTTGTAGATCCTTCCTAGAAAGGCAACCTGTCTACAGTATCCACTTTCTCCGTTTCCCTTGGGTGGCCTTTAAAGACAGGTTTGACTTCCATTGCCCATGTATGTACACCTTTGATATTGCTTTCCACTTGCATTATGTTGATAGACGCATCCATCCTAACAAAGAATCAATCAAATTCGGTACAAATTTCATGTCAAATGGTCAGCAAAGCATATAAAGGCAACACAAGCAATGCCCATAGGTTAGAGGTTAGTGTCCCAGCAAATTTATCCCCAATAACAGTATCAAGAGCTAATATCAGTTACCGTAATATCTACTTTAATTATTTATAATACCAATGATGAGAGAGATGAATAAACATTAATTCAATACTATTACAGCACAACAATCCCACTGTCCCAATTATAGGATTAATATTCTTTGGATCCATTTTAATACTAGACATTATTGCATACTGGTGAAAGAGCACAAGATATTTGTACAGTTAATAAATTAATGGAAAATACATACTTATTATTATTACACAGAAAAACCGATGAAAAATAAGATAGTAATAAATGTTTAAAGCTGCGCTCAATCTAACACAAATTGGCTACTCTGTGCTTATCTCAAGAGGTGCGCTCTTATTTTCTGATTCTATTACAACCAACTCGATATCAGGGTGAAATTCTCCTTTAAACTTGACGTATCTCCCCTTGTTTTTTATAAAGGAGTAATATTTAAAGCTGATACAAGTATTTTTGAATTAAGAATACCAACATGGCATTTCAAGTACAAAGCATATGTTTATATTTGTTGGTGAATGGTTCAATTGACAATCATATCAACTGTCAAATGACATCTCAAGTCACAAAGAAAGCACAATAATAAACATGAAAGTCCATTACTTTATACATTTAAAGCAAAGAGCACTTTAAAATGAAGAAAACCTTGTAATTGTCCATTTTTCATCATTGCTAAATTATCACTTTGAAGTCAAAAGCACAACAGAAAGGTAATCAAAGTGATGGCCACACTAAAAGTGCAAGTGTACATGTGCGGTATTAGTTTGTCAACATGATTTGAATTTCAAACACTTCATGGATTGCACTCTTTACCCTGGATTAAAGCGATACTGAACTGATGAACTTTCTGCCCTAGCGCACCATTTATTGCACAGCTTCATCTTGTTGTCAACTTGTCAACAGTGCATATTAAATTTGATACCTAATTTGGCAAACCAAGGACTCAAGGCAAGAAGTAACGAAGCAGGGAGTTGAGGGACTATACTCAGAGATGCCAACCTTCTTCAACTAAAAAAAGTATTCTTAAGCGCAAAAAACAGTATTTTGGGACAAAAAACAGTATTTTTGAAAAAATCTCTCACCTTAACATATCGCCCAACCAAGCAGCTTAAAAAAAAGGGTAGTACCACGTATACGTACCCGGATCGGAGCGCGACGTGCATACATCACACGTAGGTTGTTCGCAATGTACGCAGTTTGGGGCCCGTATCACCATCCTGCGTGCATCGTTTGAATACGTAGGTGCATAATTCACTTACGACACAATGCCCATGATCAGAAATTAAGAAAAACGTCACTAAAAAAAATAAAAAATAAAAAAACTTAACAAAACATACAAAAAACGTACTGCCGTATTCATAGCGAAAAAACGGAACAAATACGGTAAAAACGGAACAGTTGGCATCTCTGCATACTGCTTCAGCCGAAGTGAGATGGTGCTAGAGGGGATTTTGTGGTAGTGCTTCTAGTACAGTATTGCTTTAACGTCCTCTACTTTTTCATAACATGAATCTCAATTCTGCTTTTAGCTGCTTTCTGACCAGTCAAAGCTAATCTTGGCAACTGTGGGAGACTTTTAAAATGGTCATTAATTATAGGAATATTACTGGAAATTCCTTCCAATGTATCAAAGCGCAAGTCACATTTGCAGATATACATGTAGAGTGCACACACATGCGTCAATACCGACGGTTACATGTCATTTTTTCCAAAGAATCATATTTCTGAAGAACCATTAATTTGTTTCATTATGCTGTAGTGGTTGTAATTCTGAAAATGAAAAAGGGTTCATAATTCTGAAGTACATTGTAGAAACAGAAACCTCTGTCATTAATTCAAGTTTCAGAATCATTTAAATAACCTTAATTTCATTTTCAGGGTTTTCTCCCCCAGACCCCTGGTATGGCAAATTTGTGTTTGGAAGTATGAAACTTTAGAAAAACAATTCTCTGGCATGTTATGAGGCTATATTAATAAATGCCCTTTAACCACTGAAAATGTAAATTCTCCAGCTAACTTCTCCTGCATAAAATCTAATTGAACAGTGCTATAGGCAAGAGTGACTTTAAATATTGTCCAATAGAACATGTGTATATATTATATTCTCTCACTATATCAAGACCCTGCTGTACATAATATTCCAGTTTAGCACAATTAATACCCAAATGAGTGATACATAGGTGGTACATACAGACCATTGAAGGCACAAGGTGCTTTTTACATTCAATAAACATGAAAACTAGTACTCATAGTATTGAAAGTTAATCATATGAGCATTGCATTATTTAAAGTTAATCATTATAAACATAGTTGTAGTACATTGGAAGTTAATCATATATACATATATCCTCAGTATTTTAAGTTATGCCTGGATTACATTTGGCCTGCGATTAGTCTACGGAGCCCGTATCCTGCCCGTTTCCCCTTTTCCGTGCGGCCTCTGTGCGGAGGCAGGAGGCGGCCGTGAGATTTTTGTACGGATTCACTCGCTCCGCAGCCTTTACGATTTTGTTTCACGAGAAGTTAAACAAATTTGAAAAAATCGTAAGCCCGTAGCCCGTATACATGTCGTAGGTGGCATTGCACAATCCCCGCACGGGCATAGCCCGGAGGCCTCGCTCTGATTGAGCAGCAAACGTACGATTTTCGGTTAACATGGGGGGAAAAAAAAATTGTACAGAGATTGTATACTCGCAGGGCATTCGCACGGCCATTGCACAGCTATCGCAAGGTTGCTGCTCGCTGCCGTATCCGTGATATTGAGCAGTCATCTTTGCACGGAAGCTGCACAGGCTCCGTATGATTTCCGTGCGGAGGCTGCAGAGACTGCACGGCTACTGCATTCAAATTGCACAATTTCCGTACAA
>JAVYIG010018588.1:0-18383 GCA_035222895.1 Strongylocentrotus droebachiensis | reverse complement strand
GGGTAGAAGGAGAGTGTAGTGAAAGTATTAACATCGGACGGGGAGTCAGACAGGGTTGTGTTATGTCGCCGGACCTGTTCGATATGTATAGTGAAATAATTCTAAGAGAATTGGAGGATGAAGATGGGATACGAGTGGGTGGCCATTCAATCACAAATATTAGATATGCTGATGACACTGTTTTTTTTTCTGAATCAGAGAAAGATCTCCAGTGACTCCTGGATGTTGTTGGAAAAGAAAGTGAGAGAATGGGACTAGAAATCAACTATACAAAGACAAAGTGTATGCAGTCTCCAAGAAGAGCAGTCCAAAATGTAACCTGAAGTTGAAAGAACAGGTTATTAAACAAGTCTCCTCATTTAACTACCTCGGCAGCATGCTCGCCGAGGATGCCATATTTGAGACACAGATCAAGAGAAGGATAGCTCTCGCTACATTTGCATTTTCAAAGTTAGGCAAAATTCTGATGATTCGCAAAATGGGTATGAGGACCAGAATAAGAGTACTGAATTGTTACATCTACCCAGTATGTTATATATGGTAGTGAAACATGGATTTAAGCCTCTGATACTAAAAAGCGTTTGGAAAGTAGCGAAATGTGGTTTTTAAGAAGAATTATGAAAATTCCTGAGAATGACAAAGTTTTTAGACAAGCCGGAGTGCAAAGGAAAATGATACGTGAGATTTTGATTTACAGTTGAAGTTCATTGGTCACATTACACGTAAAGAAGGCCTAGAGAATCTTGCTTGACATGCAGGGAAAATTGTGGAAGAAGGAGTAGGGGAAGAAAGAGGATACTTTGGATGGACAGTCTGCAGAAATTGTTAGAAGAGAGAAGAGTGAAAGATCTGGAAGTGGTGCTAATAGAGAAGGCTAGGAACCGAGGGCTGTGGAACAGCATGATCGCCAAAGTCAATCGATTTGACACTCAGAGAGGGAGAGAATATCAAATATTTCTCGACTATTCTAGCCATTTTCACGATCACAATATAGTAAAATTCGTATAATATCATAAACAAAAAGGGGATATGTCATAGTACCTATAATGCGGACATTATGCTTTGATGCATTTAATCCTTTTCGATATAGCACCCCTCATGTTCGCGGCTAACTCCTTTGTTCCCTTTTCGTTAAGATAGAACGATTATATTTGTACACACTTTCGTTTGTTACACCTTGTTGCAATGGATTTGGGTGATGTACTACTCTCAGTTTCTCCACGTACCTGAATTTGTTTCTAAGGATCGTAATCACAACATTAAACCCGTTCCACAATTACATTAAACCCGTTCATGAAAGAGAATTTTGTCATCTTTCGGTGTTCCCATTGACACTATTGTGTGCATCCTTGAAGTGAAACGCAATGTTATCTGCCAGTTGAATCATTCTCTTCAGGGGCGGATCTAGCTTTTTGCTAAGGGGAGGGTTTTACCAAAATAATGACGATGCGGAGCATCGTCCACGAGCCGCGAAGCGGCGAGCCGATTTTTTTTTGGGTGTTTATTTGAACCCCGTAAGTGATGTTTTCCTGGCATCTATTAACACAATGGAGACCATAAAAAGCAGTGCATGATAACGTCTTTTTAAATCAAGTAACAGTTAAATACACAGTTATATCCAGAGTTATCATGTGTTTGGTTAAGTTACCAGATGAGTTGAATATCTTCTCACAATATTTGCACTTGAAAGGGGTTTCTCTCCAGCGTGCGTTTTTTTTTTTTTTTTCTTTTTTTCTTTTTTTCTTTTTTTTCCCTTTTTTTTTTTCTTTTTTTTTTGGGCCGCCCAAGGGGGGGGGGGGGGTTTAAACCCCCTAAACCCCCCCCCCGTAGATCCGCGCCTGCTCTTTGCACGATGTATCGGCAAGGCATTTCTAACATCGTTAGTGATTTCATGAATTATGACATCATCAATGTTCTCAATGTTTTCTAGACTTCGGTATTCCCTCGACCACAACCACTCTGTTGGAAATGAAAACAAATGAGAAACTGAACTTACGATTGTATACCTGTAGTCAGAGATTCCTCCTTTGGGCTGTGAGTGAATGGGAACTGAAAATAATGATGTGCATCATCAGTAAACATTAAACTAGTCCAGAATCCAGAATCTGCCCGGTCATTTATGTTCCATAAGTTGATTCGAGCCGCCAAAGATGGAGAATTATTAACGAACTCGATAATGTTTATGCCAATGACCTCTTAGGTCAGTAGCATAAGCTCACCATGCAGCCCAGCCTACGCCGTCCGCGTCATATTTTTTCGTAACCAAACGAACCCAGATTAATCTCGCGAAGGAAACCGTCGCATTGCGTTGGTGTGGTGGAGACCCGGCCCCCCCCCCCCACTCAGTGTTATTTAGGGTACGCATATGCTCGTTCCCTCTTTTTGAAAGCACCCCCTATCTGAGGACTGCCAACATTTCCGAACCCCCCTTTCGCGGGCTTTTTGCGGGCTTTTCCTGCCTTGGAGACCCCCCTAAATCAGGAAAAAGTGCTCAATGTACCCCCCTAAATTCGGAATAATTTCTCAGGAGTCCACAGAGATGAGAGAAAAAAGAAAAAACACCCCCTTTTTAAAGAAATCTCCGGGTGAAAAGTTAATACACCCCTTTTTTTACGATTCTCGGGCCGGACTTTGTCGCACGAAAAGTACCCCTTTACCGGACATTTTGGTAACACGCATTGGGTCATTTTGACCTCGGAGTGGGGGGCCGGGGGTGGAGATCAAAATTAAATAGGCCATATTCTGGACTTACATTAGCCCTGATTATCCAGGTTAGTTGGTTTCTTGTATGAGGGGAGGGGTTTATTCTGTACATATTTGATTGTCACAAATTTCTCATAAATTTACCATCTTGCTCACTCCATCTACTGCGCATGACATGTATTTTATGACAAGAGGCAGAATGGCATTAACTCTGTATACAATGACATAGGTAAAACAATTTTAGTGCGATAAGTAGATACGTGTAAATCGCCCCCCCCCCCCTCCCCACATCGGGGTTGGAGGAATCGCATTCGTGTTCCTAAAATCTCCGGTAAAGGGGTACTTTTCGCGCCAAAAATCCGACCCGTATTGACACCGGAGATCAAAGGGAGAGAACTTGCATGAGTGGGGGTAAATACAGCTGTCATAATTTTATATTACGTATATAGATAAAATATTAAGATTAGAATTTCAATATCTTTTGTTACACACACTTGATTTGTATTGAATCAATTGTATAAATATCCGGAGCTGTTTCAAAACTACATGTATATTAAAAGTCTGAAATGAAACTGATGCTAATATATAATCTTGCCATCTTGTCCAGGCTCTTTTATTAATGAGATCTTGCATTGAAACTCATTATTTATATATTGCAAAGAATATGGAAGACTATTTGTATAATCATGGGGTACACCACTTTAGACAGCAGGGGTTAATGTGTTAATCATTAACCGGAGAGTGCCGTTTTTGGACATATCATTAATGGGCCTTATTGCCTGTGTTCTCACACAAAGGCAACTCGGATAGAGATTGAATCCCATCTGCTATAAATTGACTAGGTGGAAGGTAATTCACCTACATGTATAAAGCACTATGCCTTTATTCCTTGATGAATGATGTGTACTTGAATTCAGTCAGTTAGAAATGAGACCTTATCACTTACATGTACTGTACATGTACATTTACATAATGATAATATTCTGTGTTTACATAGCACTGTAATGATTGTGTGTACGATGTATTATATGTTGAGAGCCAGAATGACGTTAACTTTAAAGTATGTGAGTTAAAACCCTTTTGGCTTTATACAAACGATCTATTATGTGAAGAAGAGAACTATCCCGAGGCTTTTTACTTCAATTAGTTTAGTTATTATTTATACAGTGTAATATACATACATACATACATAGAGAGAGAGAGAGAGATAAAGCACTGGTGGAGAAATACAAATGAAACCGGTCATTGTAAAGAGGAGAACTCTCTCAATTGTTTTTGTTTTAATTGTTTTAATTATTGAATGTATATCACCGTGGCGGAGGATTATAAACATTAAATTATCTATTCTATATATGTATTATATATTTATAGTATATAATATATTATAAAATAACTGGGTCATTGGATTCGGGGGTGCCCATACACAATGCATGCATATCCAGCTCGGTGCCATTTTAACGATGCAACACAAAACTACAACGCCTGCTGCATCTTAGTAGGTACCCCTGACCAAAAACGCAGCACTGACCAAAAACGAATTCACCTTTTTCTTTTTTTGTTCAAAGGGGGGGGGGGTAGAGAAAAGCTCGCTACCCCCCCCCCCCCCTCGTCTAGGGCTCGTTTACATAGAAAGTTCACATTAAACGCATTTCAAACAAGACAAATGCGACTATTTCTTCAATATGCCTCTGCCTAAATTCTTTTAAAATCATGGTTTAAAAAGTTTTCTTGAAATATCTTCAGAACAAAAACTCTTGAATTAACATGTAAACTAAATTGCTAATACATTTTTCAATTGTATCAAACTTCTCTGTTCAACTTGACTATGGAATCTTACACCAAGTATCAAGTTTAAAAAAATTGGTATAATGCAGGCAACACTGTCCGGATCTATCATCCCCAAAATAAACCAGTTTGTAGTTATATGTACGTGTTGCACATCATACAAATGACATGGAGAGGTCCAACTTTGCGCATTTTAGAACAATCACACTTTAATAAGTGGATGGAAATGCTTTGTAAATACATTTTATTTCCCATTTTGATTTTCATAAGAATACCTCTACCTATGTGTCACTGAATGCACTGTTAGCCTGTAAATTAAAAATAACTACAAAACTTGATGAGCGTGGATCCAGTATTGTGTCTCAACGGGTTCCACAATCTGGTATAAATGCTAATTGCTGCCCTGCAATAGTACGTTAACCAGAAGGACGTTAGAATAAAAAGGCCCATAACTTCAAAAATATATGCGTATTTGATATGAAAACAACTAAACTAAGTATTACAAATCTCTCTTTTTCTTCTTCAAATATTATGAACGTTTTTTGTTTTTGTTGATATAGGTTCGAGAGGTGAAGGCGGAGGGGAAGAGGTGAGGGAGAGAAGGATCAGGGGTCTACCTCTGACAGTAACTGATCCAACTTGTCTTAATGCTGATTTTAACCCCAATCATTATCTAAATTACAAACTGGGTATAGTCTGATTAATGATTATGCTTGTGATCAAGACCAAGCAATATTTACTGCATCACTGAGCTCGCCTGGGTTTCTGTTTCTCAGGTTTTGTTGTTCTCCTGGAGTAGTTGTGTTATTAACTTGTAGCTTCTTTGAAAGCATCTTGCTTTCCCTGATCTTGCAACAATATTACTGCAAAAGCAACAGTCGTCAGGGCGAAGAGACATGTACCTATGATTAGGCTTATATACTCCCAGGACATTGCAAATACGCATGTAGGGTTTCCTAATGTGCAAGGGTGTCGATTTGTATCCGTGGTTGGGGGGATGATAGGTGCTAAAATATTTTCGGCAATGGATCAAAGCAACCAAGAGGTAGAAGCGTGTGGCAGGTTGCACCCCCTCCCCAAGCGCGTAGCCAGGATTTCATTTCAGGGACGGTAGTGAGCACGCGAAGCGTGCGAATCACTTACAGAGCGCGCGAAGCGCGGAAGCTTTGACGTTTCATTAAATTATTAGAGAAAGAAGACGATTCGTTGGACCGTTCTCGACTCTTAATCCTTGTTTGAATTAAGTTCCCCTTTCTCCGCGCGTAGCGTGGAAGCTCTGATGTTTCATTAGGTTATTAAAGAAAGAAGACGATTCGATGTACCATTCTCGACTCTTAATCCTTGTCTGAATTCAGTTCCCCCCCCCCTCCCGCGCAAAGAGCGGAAACTTTGACGTTTCATAAAATTATTAGAGAAAGAAGAAGATTCGTTGTATCGTGGCCTTGTCTGAGAGCAATTCCCTCCCGCCCTCCCGCGCGAAGCGCGGATGCTTTGACGTTTCAATAAATTATTACTCTTAATCCTTGTCTGTATTCATTTTCGCCCATCCAGCGCTAAGCGCGGAAGCTTTACCGTTTCATTAAATTATTGGAGAAGGAAGACGATTCGTTGTATCGTGTCCTTGCCTGAATTTAGTTTTTCCCCTCCCGCGTGAAGCGCGGAAACTTTGACGTTTAATTTGATTATTACTCTTAATCCACGTCTGAATTTATTTTCGACCATCCCGCGCATAGCGCGTAAGCTTTCACGTTTCATTAAATTATTAGAAAAAGAAGACGATTCGTTGTATCGTGTACTTTGACGTTTCATTAAATTATACCTCTTAATCCTAGTGTGAAATCAGTTGCTCCCCCCCCCCCTCCCGCGCAAAGCGCGGAAGCTTTGCCGTTTCACTAAATTATTAGAGAAAGAAGACGATTCGTTGTACTGTTCTATTGTAATCCTTGTCTGAATTCAGTTTCCCCACATGATGTACGTATAGAACGTTCGTTCGCAAATCTTTGCATACACAACCCGAGTAGTGGGTAGCATGTTATCTCCCGGCAGTGCTTGTCCCAATAGCTTCTGGAAAGGAATTGTTTACTCCTGTTAGTGTTAACGGCCACTAATTAGGCCCATTATAGTGACTATACAAAATATATGCTCTTCCTGGCTATTTGGGAATGTATCAGTTTGCAACAGAAATGGAGAAACGCGAATTTTGTTGAAAATCATGTGATATCACGAACATTTATAAATCACTTGTATGAAATTGAAAATAAGTCATGATTGGATTTTATTTAGGGGGCCCCGCCCCCCCCCCCCCCCCACCAGTACGCCAGTGACACAGGCCTACATCAGCTTTTCAATAAAACTGAAATAAATTGTGACATAATAATTTTTCTCCAAAAATGAAAAATGTTTTAGGAAATATCAGGAAATAAAATGAGTGAAAAAACACAAATAAAGATGCAATGACGTGAATTTTAAGAAGGGTGAACGGAAACAACATAACAACTAGTGAAATATATTATAGGTCATACTAATGTCCGAACATCTTCCTCCTTGTCTCCGATCTCATCACGAATTCGTCACAGAGTTCATCTATGTTTACACTGTCCAGGATTGTCTGATGTGCATTACAGATTGCTACTTTTGCGCGTCGCGCTTAACACTTAACTCGTTGTTTTTTAACGCTGCGTCTTTGCATTTGGCGCACTGCATTTCTATGATGCTGTTGATTGAACAAATTGAATAAATTTATCAATTCCTGATGAAGCAGTATGAGCGAGAATTCAATTTATTGTTGTCTCATTTACTTCGTACATATGTGTATTATGGAAATGAGATAGCCAAATGTGTATATTGATGGTCATCTTGCGAGTAATAACCATTAACTGCTCTGACGGGCTCTCATTAATTTTTCTCTTAATTTTTTTTTTGAGGGTGAATTATTGGGGGGATGATTGTACAGGCCACCCCCCCCCCCACCTGAAATATTGGGGGGGGGGGTATATCCCCCCCCCCCATCCCCCCGGGATCGACACCCATGCTAATGTGCCAGTACAGTTAGCTGTTCGCGTAGTTGGTGCTGGTGAATTGGAAGGATTTTCTGTTTGTGTAGGTTGTCGGACAAGCAGTTGAAGAGGACAAGGATTTGTAATTTTCGTTATTGGACCATTTTGAATAGGATCCCACCCACTGTCATTGCACTCACAATTGATTTTGACTTGTTCTAAAGCAGATGAGCAGCAGTGTACAGAATGATTTTCTATTCTTGCCAGGATGGTCACCTGCAGAGTGCCATCGAGTTCTGATAACCTAGTTAATGGAGGAAGCCTTTGGCCATGTTGGTAACAAAGCATTTCCCCTGGCAGATTCCCTGCTGATGCTGAACATTGCAATGAGATCCATTCCCCTCCAATGTACACATCACTTCGGAAACAAGAAGCCTTGCCAGGAGGGTAGGCAACACGTAATCCAATTCTAGGGTACTCTGGTAGCAGTTGACTATGGTTATAGACTGAGAGAATATAGGTACCCACATCATTTCTTGAAACAGGGTTGATGATTAGGAGGATAACGCAAGTAGCGTCATCTATACTCTTTGTATGAAATGCAAGGTCATACCTTGGAGGCAATGGGTTTGATTTGTCTGAACTGTAAAAGGTAGCTATGTTGTAATGTGGTCTTTGTGATATCACATGGGTATGAAAAGTTCAGTTTTGCTTCTTCCCCTACTCTGACATGCAGTATTGTACAGGCAATTCGTCTGTTGAATGTGATCAATATAAGGAAAAAAATATCCAGGCTCAGTTTACTTCTGTTTTTTGTAACCTGCACATATTTGCATGTATGATGGATTCAAGGACTAGGAAAATGAAGGAATGAATCAAGAAGGTGAATGTACACAAAAGTTTTGTTCCAAAATAGAAAAATTAAATACACATGAAATGCAAGTGATTTTAGTTTGAAAGGCCCATTAAGAATGAAAGAAAGACATAAATAAAAAAAAATAAAAAAATAAAATTGTAAAAATATGACTAAATTTGAAAAATGCTCAAGAATTCTTGTATACAATTACTTTGCATTTCATCAAAAATGTGGGCAACAATGTAATTTTTACTCTATATCTAATTTTAAAACAAAATATTTTAGGTTGTAGTACATTGAGAACTCAGGAAATCGGTATTGATTGACTTCTGTCGATTACAAAGAATGTTTACAGTTCGTCCAAAGCTGATTTGTCACCTTCTCTGTATGATGATCCGTTGTGAAGCTGAATGTATGCCAGTCTGTTTATAAAACGAAGTTCAAGTATGAAGCCTGGCTCCTGGACCTTCTGTTTTTCATGGCGACAAGAAGAAATTCTTGCTCAACAAGTATGTGTACAGCATATAATTATACACTTATCTGATGGGTGAGTTCCAAATTTGTATCACTGAATACAGCAGTCGTCTTCAGAGCATACAAGTGTTGTTGAACCAAGTTTTTGTGATCTTTGTCATTGTTTTGAACAGGGTGGCAAAGAATGTGAGTAATGGAGAGAAAACACTCAACGAAGCAGAGAAGAAGGCTGAGGTAAGAACAAGTATGGAGTATGTTCAAGGACAATCCAACCTTTGTGATAAGTTAATATGTAGATGTAGGAAAGCTGAAAAATCAGAAACGAGGGAATGGCAAAAGTTAAAAATAAATCAGACTAATAATATGAGAGTTATAAATGTTTGAAATACTAGATCTATACGAATCTGAATTTGGCACTTTCGTTGGTGGATTGTGAGACATTCATGGACAACTCTCTAGTTTGTCAAGTACAGAAATATCCTTTTTTTCCTGTTTCTATTAAAGTGCCTTGTCCTTTGGGGCATTACTAAAAATATATTGTGGATAGAATATTATTATAGGTTCTCCTAAAAGAAGATAACCTTGTGAGTGATACATTTTGAAAATTGACATTTTAGTCACTTTATAAATTTGAAACAAATGGGAAAATTGCCAATTACCGATTCAGCCAAATTGAAGTGCTCGTATGTACATGTACAGTGGTTACAAATTTAATAGAATCATACACTTCTTAGGATTTTGTCCGATTTTATTCAGACTTTTACCAATCTGCTGCCTTTTTATTTTTCTGCTTTCTGTTAGAGGAGTTGTCTATGAAGGTTGGATTTTCCTGAATTTACTAGCAGGCAGGTTTCTCAGCAGAAAACCCGGGCTTAAAGTATTTTCTAATGTGCTGAAATAAAAAATGATCTGAAGAGTACGAGAGGAGGGGTGGTGGTCGTTGATGGGTAGATTTTTAGCCACAGAATGCCCCCCCCCCTCCCCTCCAAAAATAAATAAATAAATAAATAAATAAATAAATAAAAAAAATTAAAAAAAAAAAAAAATGGTAAGGTATTTTCAACTGAAATAGCATAGTGACTCTTATTATCCTCACTCAATGGTTGTGTTATGTGAGACCTTGAATATTCAAGGTATGGCACCACCAGGGTTGGAAGATCAGCAATTCAATGAAATATCCAAAAAACAAATCAAACAAGCAACTGCCCGCCCCCCCAAAAAAACAAAAACAAATATATATATATATATATATATATATATATATATTATATATATATATTAATAATAATAATAATAATAATAAATAAATAAATAAACAAATAAACAAATAAATAAATAAATACCTAATAAATTAAATAGAGATAGAATAAAACAAATAAATAAATGAATTATAAATTATAAAAATAATTCAAAAAAGATAAAGAGAAAAACTATTATTGAAATGGATCTGTTGGCAAATATACTTTTCTAACTGGATTAAAAAAAAGATGTGAACAGAATTTCTATCTTGGTATTCATGTATTTGTTGTTTTAGGAGTTGCGCCAAAAGAGAGAGCAGGAGCGTGTGGAGGCGAAGCAACGAGTGCAGCAAGAATTCACTATGACAACCGTCTCCATGACTCCAGAACGCAAGGTATTTAATTGAGATTGATTGCATTTATTGACACAGATTAAAGCATTGCTTTGCTTGCGAAAAGTTCATGTATTATATAACACTATAACTGATTACTATTGAGTGCAAATCATTAATCATTACGTCATTAACTACAACATTGAATTCAATATTTTATTACGTGATTAGTGTCACTATCCATTCAAAGGTATTCTTTTACTTTAAGTTTGAATTGACATGTACACCGTTTTTAATTCATTAACACTTTAACAGTTTCTTCTACAGCATAAACATTAAAAAATAACTTTATTGAAAGCTTAATAATTTTAACAACAACCTCTTTGATAATCCAAAAATAGTAACTGTTAATAAACAAAGATTAGGCATAATATGCATAACAATATCGTAAAATATAAGGACATAACAATAGCAATGGCATCAGACATGTATATCACGTGACTCACAGCACCAATATGAGTTGGGTTTTGAGTTCCTTTCTGAAAAATTGTCAAGATTTCAAGATTTCAAGATTTATTCATTCCATTCAATAAAAAACATATATGTATATAAAAGATAACACAAGTGTAAAAAAAGAAAGAAAAAAATACAAGTTATACAAACATCAGAAGGTCACTGATCAGTACATTTAAAGGTAAAGAAAACAAATGGAATTTGGGTCACTGCAAAAGTTCAAATAAATTTGAACTTGTCGAGGCTGTGCCAAAGGTTTGAATTAAAATATTTTTGCAATGGATAACTATGTACATAAATTATTTACTGGACAATAGCAAAACAATACAAAACAAAACAAATATATATATAAGTGAAGAAGGAACAAATAAAAATGAAATTCTTTTTATCACATAAAATAGTATACAGGGGTTATGTACTCGCTAATAAATAAGATTTGAGTTTCCTTTTAAATCTATTAAAATTTCTAGTTTGACATATTTCCTGAGGGAGTGCATTCCAGACAAGAGGTGCAGTATGTTTAAAAGAAAAGGACACAAAGTTTGTTGTACATTTGAATAAATGAAATTTCTCTCTATGACGAGTGTTATAGCTATGGATTTCATTGTTAAAAGTTAATAGCACTTGCAGATTTTCAGGCAGTGATGTGTAAACATATCTAAAGAGCATTAATCCTACTAAATACTTATTAAGCTGATATATATCAAGTACTTTCAGTTTGAGAAATAAAGGTTTAGAATGTGCATGGAAATCAGATAAAGTACAGCATCTAACTACTCTCTTTTTTAATTTTAAAAGTTTATCTAACTTTGATGGATATGTAATTCCTCAAACAATATTTCCATAACTAAGATGAGGCAAAACTAATGTATTATATAGTAGAATAAGAATTTCTTTAGGTAAGAGATAACGTAGTTTGCTAATGATACCAACACCTTTTGAAGTCTTATTAGTTACCGCAAGAATTTGGCTATTCCAAGATAAGTCTTCATCAATTACAATACCTAAAAATTTGGTAGAAATTACTCGTTTATATCGAGTTTATCGATTTTAACTACCAGATCATGTGCATTGTTTCTCTTACTTTTTAAATTAAAGAAGTACATATATACAGTTTTTCTACATTAATAGATAGCTTATTTAAATTGAACCATGTAGATACATTTTGTAGTTCAGTATTAAGCATAATTTGTAACTGTGTAATATCATTATGACTAATCAAAATGTTGGTATCATCAGCAAAAAGTACAAGTTTAAGAACAGATGAGCAATTGGAAAGATCATTAATATAGAGTAAAAAAAGCAACGGACCCAGGATTGAACCCTGTGGTACACCTCACACAATTTGTAAATTATTTGAAGTAACATCGTTGAAATATACCACTTGACTTCTATTTGTTAAATAATTCTCAAACCAAGTTAAAACAAGCCCGCGAAATCCATAATTTCCTAACTTATAAAGCATTATATTATGATCAATTGTGTCGAAAGCTTTGCTTAAATCTAAAAATATTCAGATAGTGTGACATTTTTTTGCAATACATGAAATCAAATAATTATGCAAATCAATCAATGCCATTTCAGTCGATCTATTTCTCCTAAAACCATATTGGCATGAATTCAATATTACATTATCACTAAGGAAACTATGAACACGTGTAAATACAATTTTTTCTAATACCTTTGAGAAAAAAGGTAATATAGAAATTGGTCTGTAATTCAATATATTGCGGTTATCCCCCTTTTTGTACACTGGGATTACCTTTGCAATGTTTAGATTTGTAGGAACTATTCCAGTTGATAGTGAAAGATTGAAGATATAAAGTAACGGTTTGGTTATGTAAAATATAACTTTCTTTACAACAATGGAACTTATGTTATCAATACTTGTGCTTTTACTCTTTTTTAGTCCGCTGACAATATTGATTAATTCGTTTTCAGTAACAGGTTTAAAATATAATGACTTTTCGCAGGGAGGTGGTAAAAAAGATTGATAACTGGAACTATCAACTGGAATAGTACTTGACATAGATGGACCAATGTTGATAAAAAAGTTATTAAATACATCAGAAATATCTTTACTATCATATATGTCACGACCATCTACATTAAAGCTAGCAGGTGTTTTATTTAAAGATTTACCTAGAATATCTCTAATAACATCCCAAGTTTTTTTCATATTACCTTTATGTTTTTAAATTCATTGAAATAATGTAATCTTTTAACTTCTTTTAGACATTTATTTACAATATTTCGAAATTTTTTATATCTCATCTTGTTATTGTTTGATAGATGTTTACAATATAATGTATACATTATGTTCTTTTTATTTACTTTTTTGTCATCCAAGGTTTTTTACAAATTGCATGTTTTTTTAGAGAAATATTTTTTACTAAGAAGTTTTTCTCATATTTGGACAGAAATTGTTCCAAAAAGTGTTGATAAGCTATATCGGCATTTGAACAATTATACGCATCTTCCCAGACTGTGTTTTCTAGATCTTGCATGAAACAATTTATGTTTTCTTTTTTTATTAATAACATATCTATGAATATTATTATTATTTGTATTATGATGAAGGTTTTGGTTAGCCGTTATCTGAAATATTGGTAAATGGTCGGTCACATCAGTGTAAAATATACCCGATGAAATATTAGAAGATAAATTATTTGTCAAAATATTATCTATAAGAGTAGCGCTAGTTTCTGTTATACGTGTGGGTTTATCGATTAATGGTAAGAACGATGATGCATATAATACATTCAAAAATTCATTAACATATTGTTGACTATACATTAATAAATTTATATTGTAATCACCCTTTATATACACCAGTTTATTTTCATTGCTTAAACTTTTCAAACAATTATCAAATGTTTCTATAAAATTCTTTATACTTGATTGGGGCTTTCTATATACAATACCAACAACAATATGTTTACCTCTGGGTACATGTATTTCTATAAAAAGTGACTCATAGTCATCAGAATCAGTTAGTATATGTTTTCTTATATCAAAATTTACTGTATTAGAAATTAAAAGTCCAACACCGCCTTCTCTCCCTACTCTCCTATCTGTATGAACAAATGAGTAACCATCAATACAAATGGTACTCAGATTATCAATATTAATCCAAGTCTCGGAAAAAACCATAGACTGTAAAGTTTCGAGATAGAGAATGTATAAACTCTGATAAAGAACTGAAGTTCCTGTTGAGACTGCGAGAATTGAAGTGCAATAGACTAAAACTATTTTCAAATGTTTGAAACACAGATTTAAATTCACATTCAGTATAATACTTGCATTCTATTAGGTTATTAAACATATCGTATGAAATATTGTAATAATTCTTGTCATATTTTTCATCAGAGTCATCATTTATTGCGCAAAAGACATTATTAAAATTGTTTACTTCATGTATTATATGATCTTTGTTCTCTTCATTTGTATTGAGTTCAACAAATTCATCATCTGGTAATTGTTGAAAAGGGAATGTATAGTATTTGCATAGGAAACACATCTGGCAGAGTGATAAATCAGTTGATGTACATATACCTATTGAATCATTGCAATTAAGTAACGCAATGTCCAATTAAGTACAAGCCATGAATATACATCAAACAATGCTGAGTTTGATATGGTATCAATTAAAGGGATTGGGTAACTTTGTCTCAGATTCTTAAACAAAATCCTTGATTTAGCTCATGCAGCAATGATAATTATAAACCTTTAGGTCAGTCAGAGATCCTATGACTTTTACAAGCCAATCGCCTGTCTGATTATCAAGATATTTATGATTGGAAATCAAAATCAAATTTTGTGTTTTCCTAACGGTTTTCATAACACTACAGTCTATTGGGGAAAACGAGTATCGTTAAACCGGTCACTCAAAGTTTTTACTTTTTTCAAGTTCAAGTTCAAGTTCAAATAAGGTTTTATTCATTACTTGTCACCAAGTCCGAAGACTAAAAATGCAAGTTTACATCAATATAAAAAGCATTCAAAAACATAAAGATAACATAGCAAATGAGGACAAAATATAACAATGAATACATTTTTAAGTTAAAACATTAAAGTAATAACAAGAAAACAAAACAACAAAAAAAGATTTTTAAAAAAAATACAAGATATGAAATATTGCTAGCAAAAATGAATAAATGTTGACATATAAACAAATAAAATGTATACAGATACGTGAATTCAATTAACTGTGACATTGGAAAAATTGTAATTAAGTATTAAGTATTGAGTATTGAGTATTGAGTATTGAGTATTAACAAGTATTAAAAAGTATTAAAAAGTATTTTAATTGGAGTCTTGGCAGTGTGCTAATCACAAGCGTGATATGAGTACAGTATAATGTATAAACATATTGCACATGAGAACAATGGAATTCCTTAGGTATTATTGATTACAGTTAGAATAGCAGATAATTAAAGAATGCTGTACTGTAAAACATCATCAGAAGAGAATGAGGTGGAGAAGAGGAGGGAGGGACAGAAAGTGAGAGAGAGAAACAGAGAGGAGGAAAAAGAGATGAAAGAAGTAAGAGAAAAAAGCAGAGAGAGAGAGAGAGAGACAGAGAGACAGACATAGAGCTGAGAGAGAGAGAATGGGAGTGAAATAAAAATAAAGAGGAAAGACCAGAACTGAAGAAGAGAAAAGAAAATTTGAAAAGAAGCAAGTTCGAATAGAAAAAAGGGATAAAGGAGTGAGAGGAAGGATAAAAGTACATGCAATATCAAAATACGAATGAATGGAAGAACCCGCTATGCCAATCATCATGGCAGTTCATATTGCACATAATTATATTGCTGAAATACATGACATGACATATAACATACTGATAATTACCTAAGCCTCAATTTATCATAATTTTCAAAAAGAAATGGAATTCCTTAGGTGTTATTGGTCACAGTAAAAATAACATATAATTATAGAATGTTGTACTGTAAAACATCATCATAAGAGAAAAGAGGTGGAGAGGAGGAGGGAGGGACAGAACGTGTGAGAGAGAAACAGAGGGGAGGAAGGAGGGACAAAGGGATAAAGAGGAAGAGGCAGAGAGAGCAAAGAGAGAGACAGAGACAGAGACAGAGAGATAGAGCGATAGAGCTGAGAGAGAGGGGGTGGGAGTGAAAAAGAAATAGAGAGGAAAGACCAGAACTGAAGAAGAAAAGGAAATTTGAAAAGTGGCAAGTTCAGATAGAGCATTTCATGATCATTTTGAAGCGCAATTTTTTTTCAGGGCTTTAATAATACACCATATATCGCAGACACTGATAACATGTAGGGCCATGCATCTCAGATTTAACATTGTTAAACGATGCCTTTAAGTACAAATCATGAATACAAAGCACAATGCTGAGTTTAATTTTGTATCAATTAGTACAAGCCATGAAATTGAAATGTCTTTCAACCAGCCTGCCAAGCATACAAGTAATACATTCACCCCCCCCCCCCCCCAGTTGTTTGCACTCTGGTATTCAACAGTTCACAACAATCCACACTGTTTATTTCTTTGTCTACAGGAGGAGATACGTAAAGCTCGTGAAGAACGTGAGCTACAGGAGAAACAAGAGGCTTAAGAGCGGAAGGCTAGAGCTGAGGTGAGATTTGCCTTTTGACAAAGCCTTGTGACTCGGCCTATATTTCATGTCAATCAGTGACTGAGATAAGTCTAGCCGGCGACGAAGAGAGATCTAGAAACCTGGGGTGAACGCGCGATAGAGTAGCGTTAGCCACGAGGCCATTTGGTTTCTGGCTTTTACTGCTCTGCATGAATTATTCATAACTTTGGATTTATAAACCAATCAGAACGGCCATCTCCCAGTTGGCTTTGTTCTTGATTTGTTCATTATCAAAACATGTAAGAAAAGGTAATAGACGTAATAGACGACAAATTTTGCTTATGAGATGAACATACAAATGATATATACAAAATATCACATTCAAATCTATTTTACAGGCAAAATTACAATAAAATGAGAAGCATTTGATGATTTGAGCTAAAAACTGTAAGTGCGATGATTGGACCTACCCTGCATATAAAATGAACCAGTCCAACTCATTTTCGTTCAATGTTATAATCTTAGGTTTAAGTCCTTTTGTCCAAGCAATTGATTTACGTACTACGTAGAGTTTACTGTGTGCGTGATGGATAATGTATGTTGAAGTCATGCGAAGATACGTTCGCTGTTTGGACGCTACCATTTCGGTAGTGAAATCCAGTCGGAAACAAGGGTTAACATAAGAAATCCAAACCATATTACTAAAGGCCTCCTGGCTGACTAAATATCGTTATCAGACACAAAGCCTTGTCTATAGGCTAAGGTGAGATAAATGTCAAAGTGGCACTAATTTCCTTTGGCAAGACATTGCTCTACATTATGCCACACTCAACCCAGGTGATGTAAATGGGTACCTGGCAGGAATTAATTCCTTGAAATGCTAGAGCGCCGTAATGGCAGCCTTGCTATTAAAAGCCAGGGTAATAATCGGGAGCACCAGGAGTGTCAAGACTGGCATACATGAGCGCTATACAAGAATCCACTATTATTATTATTATAAATGAAAAATGGCAAATTCACATAACCTTGTATAATAGACCTCTCAATAGAGACAATAAAAGCATACCTGTACTGATTTAATCGGAATATTCTGATTTCCTGAATTTTTAGGAACCAAAAATTCTGAATATTCAGATTTTTTTCAAAATTCTGAATGACCAAATATATATATTTATATAACTTTCTAAGTAAATCCTTATCATTTGATTATCATGGTTACATGATATTCAATAAATAGTTGATTAAACGCGCGTGCATTTTTGGTTATATTCGCCATGTATTTTTGTACAATTCAGCGTGCATTTCACCCGTTTTGGGGGTTATATATTTTTTTTGATATACTTATTTGATATATTTTTGATATATTTTTTTGATATATTTTTGATATATTTTTTTGATATATTTTTGATATATATATTAATGTTATATAGAACAAATAACGATTTTTTTTTCATTCGTTCAACAGTGCAAATATTTTCATTAGTTGAAAGATTAACATTGCATTCCATGAGGCATCGTAAGCATTCATTGAAGCGTCATAAGCATTCATTATTTGTATGATGTATATAATATACATGTATCTAAAAAAAAAAAAAAAAAAGCCAAATTTGGCTAGTTTTACCATGCGCCGCGATTTGAGAGTTCACGTAATAGGATTTATTGAAATCAAAACACATCAAAAGGTTGTTTAATGAACTTTCACAAGGACCCTGTTTACTCATCAGATTATTGTGGTCTCATCAGTTGGTATATCCTTTCCAACATGCTCATGCTTGAGCCGCTTGTTTTCCTTAGCCTTTCTGCAGTACAGTACTGAACAAAAAATAATAATAAAACTTATGATGCCAATAATTGAACTCATGACGACATTACTAATGTCCAGGGTGGTCTTGGAAGGTACATTTTTGTTGGTAGCC
>JAVYIG010018587.1:0-18395 GCA_035222895.1 Strongylocentrotus droebachiensis | reverse complement strand
GATTATAGACGTAATTTATATGGATAATAAAGATAAAGCTGTCCGGGTCTTTGAATATAATGCTTCAAAACATATTGAACGAGCTGTTTATTTCTTTATTCATGGTCTGTTTCTACTGTTTATCTATTTTCCTTGCCAATCCTCGAAAACGAATTTATCATGGATTTCACAGAGGAAAGTTTGCATATTGATGAAACATATGGGCGCAGGCCAAGATTTAAACCCACTCAAGTGTGAATTTGGCGCATCTTCCCTCATCTTCTTCAACCAGGAAATGGACTTCATTGTAGCCTTAGGACAGGATGGTGAAATAAAATTGATAAAAGAACATCATAATCAGATTATCCGACCCCGGAAACCCGTGAATTCATCAACTTTTATCATACTGGTCCTTTTCCTTTTGAAACTACGCTTGACCTTTAACTCGGATGGCGGCCATTTTTTATTTGGCCAATATGGCCAGCATGACAGCCCCAAGGAGACCTGCAATTGATACAAGCAACATCATAATCAGATTCTCTGACCCAGAAAACCCCCTTACTATATAATTTTTTTTAATTTTTTTTATCATTTTAGCTCTTTTCCTTTTGTAACTACTATTGATCTGTAACTATCAGATGGCGGCCATTTTGGATTTGACCAATATTACCAGTATGACCCGAGGAGATCTTAAATCGATGAAAGAATATCATAATCAGATTCTCTGACCCCGAAAACCCCATAAATATATAAACTTTTATCATACTAGCCATTTTCTTTCGTAACTACACTTGACCTGTAACTATCAGATGGCGGTCATTTTGGATTTGACCAATATGACCAGTATGGCAGCCCCAAGGAGATCTCAAATTGATGAAAGAATATCATAATCAGATTCTCTGACCCCAAAAGTAAAACCCCATAGATATTTTTTATTTATTTATTTATTTATTTATGCATGTTCACAATTTCACAATTCATTGAAGTTAACATTACATGAAAAATTAATATAAGATGACAAATCATTTTCAATTTTACAATACATTTGAATTAACTTCACGTGAAAAAGAATATAACATTGTTTTATCAAAGACAAGTTGCAACTTATATACAGTTTGAAGAATCGTTACAACACCTTTCAAATATATAATATATGACAAATAAAATTCCTAAAGTTTTGTAGTGAACTATTTACACTATTTACAAAGTTTTAAAAAAAAAAAAGAAAAAAAAAAGAATTTCGTTAGGCCTAGTAACAAAATTATGTTAGATTTAATTAGAACTGATAAATAGATTATAATGTAAGTAATATCTTACATCTGTGAAATGATAATACATTTGAGTGCTCTTTTAAAAGAGTTTGTTGATTTTATATTTCGAATATCATTAGGTAAAGAATTCCATACATCTGGACCTCTGTGTCTGATTGATTTCTGGGCTAATGTAGTGTGAGGATTGACCACATGTAAATTTCGATGACTGCCTTGTTGAATACGAATGAACCATGTTATTAGGTTGGAACATGAAGATAATGACGTAGGTAATAATTTGATATTAAAACGGAACATAAATATGGCAATTTGGAGGAAGTTAATATCATCAATCTTTAAGCATTTCAGTTTAACAAATAGTGGGGTAGCATGGTCACGATAACCAGCTCGGGTACATATGCGTACAGCTTTCTTTTGTAACAGAAGAATATTATTAGTCACACACTTGATGTTGCCCACAAAATATTACAATAAGAGATGTGTGGTAAAATTAGACTATTATATAGCATAAGTAATATTCTATCACAAACAAAACATTTTATTCTATACAGTACGCCAATATTTCTGGAGATTGGTGTAACAATGTGTTTTACATGGTCGCTCCAGTCAAGTTTTTCATTGATATAGACACCAAAGAATTTCGTACATGTCTTTCTCTCTAAAGAAATATCATCTAGTTTAATATTAAGAGCAAGGTTGTCATTAAATTTTCTACCTCTAAAATGAATATAATTTATTTTAAGAACATTGAGAGAGAGCACATTACTTCGAAACCATAAAGTCAACTTTGGTAGTTCCGAATTTAGTTTCTGTTCTAGAGTGTTGATTTCACGATGAGACAAGAAAACACTCGTATCATCTGCAAATAAGGTATAATTTAAAGTTTTAGGTACGTTACAAATATCGTTGATATAAATAAGAAATAATAATGGGCCCAGGATGGATCCCTGCCATCTGACTTAAAGGTTGTATGATAATAGTTTATATATTTATGGGGTTTGGGGGGTCAGATATAAACTTTTATCATACTAGCCCATTTCCTTTCGTAACTACACTTGATGTGTAACTATCAGATGGCGGCCATTTTGGATTTGACCAATATGACCAGTATGGCAGACCCTAAGAGACCTCAAATCGATGAAAGAACATCAAAATCAGATTCTCTGACCCCCCAAACCCCATTAATATATAAACTATTATCATACAACCTTTAAGTCAGATGGCGGCCTTTTTGGATTTGACCAATATGACCAGTATGGCAGCCCCAAGGAGATCTCAAATGGATGAAAGAATATCATAATCAGATTCTCTGACCCCCAAAACCCCATAGATATATAAGCTTTTATTATACTAGCCCATTTCCTTTCGTAACTACACTTGATGTGTAACTATCAGATGGCGGCCATTTTGGATTAGGCCAATATGACCAGTATGGCAGACCCTAGACCTCAAATCGATGAAAGAACATCAAAATCAGATTCTCTGACCCCCCAAACCACATAAATATATAAACTATTATCATACAACCTTTAACTCAGATGGCGGCCATTTTGGATTTGCCCAATATGGCATACCCAGAGGGTGCCCTTCTTGGCGTCCGGAAGAAATCGTAAAAGTATGGTAATTTTATAATTTACCTCTGGGCCAAATTTGGTGCTTTTAGAAGAATCTGCACCAAACAACCCCTATTCAGCCCTAACAGCCTCCACTATTGACTATGTATACGTGTGGACTAGAGTACGGACATTCGTTGCGGCAGGCGGACTATTGGTGCGAGACCTCTTCCGCACGGATTGTCCGTCAGACATTTGAGGCGCGCACGGAATGTCCGAGACGGACATTCTGCGCGGATAAAATCCGCACCGATCGTCCGCTCTCAATCGATCACTAATAGTCGGACGATCGCGGTCACACTCAGCCGATCCACATAATATCCTAGGTAGAACTATGGATCCTTGCGCTCGATATCCGTAGGTACGACCTAGGCCAGTGCCGTCTCCCCGTCTTTAGTGACGCAAAATCCAAGGTTTAACCAGGGAAACTGGTCTCCGTATAGCAGCATGTACATTACGCTGATCCTTTATATACGTAGACAAACAGTATAAGCGAATTATGGCGCTTGGTATTAAAGGATGCTGATTGATTTTAAATAGTTTTTCTGTTTGCATGTAGACCTATTTATTACATTTTAAAAAGACGTTGTTTGAATTCTGAGCCCGAGGGGGGGGGGGGGGGGGGGGGTATAGCAGGAGTAGGCCTACCTTCGTTTTTTCTGGTGTTATTTGCTAATGTTAATTGAACTTGATGGCGGCGATTTTTGTTTTGGTCTTAGCTGGGGGGGGGGAGCGGGGGTGCATTGTGGTTTTAAAGGTTTTGAGTGCTTTTCCCATCAAACAGTCTAGTCTATTATCCACGACAAAATATTGGGTGGGGGGGGGGGGGCAGTCTTGACTCACCTTTTGCTGAAAAATATGACGAAATAAACCAAAAATGCATTAAAAAGATTTGTTTTTCTAAATTTCGGGGGACGACCCCTCTAATAATTCATGGAGATGCGTCCCCCCTATTTGTCCTCTTGTATTGTTTTCCCTTTAAATAGGTCTTAGGTTGTCTAGCATTTTTAAAACATAGCATACTCTCTTCTTGCATTTTGTCAACATTTTAGGGGGGGACGATATTCAGTGATTGGACCCTCACCCCATCTCTTCCCGTAAAGGGAGTTTCTATCCCCAAAATATTTCGATAAGGAAGAGAAAATAAATGTGGGTCTAATGACGAAATAATTTTGTTTAATGGGACAAATTGTAAAAGGGAAAAATAAAAGTGGGACTGATACAAAACAGTCAAGAATATTTATGTTAAATGGGCGGGAGGGGGGGGGGGGAGATTCACGGTTGCATCCCCTGTCATCCTTCTGGATTCACCCATGATGATCGTCAATATGTGTTATGTAAATATTATAAAATTATGATATTAAAGGAAATGCATATCTGAGCTATTACAAATCTATTTAATACTGGAATACTACTAAATTGTATTGTTTTTTCATCGTTATGGAATGTTTGCACAAAAGTATCGTAATTGACCATATGACTTTGTTTTTCGAACGTGAATGTATATGGTATTGTTCATGACATATTTTGTTTTTACACAAACAAAAGTCTATTATAGGGCCTTTCCCCCTATCCCCCTTTAATTTTTTATAATATGCATGAGCATCTAAATGTTTGCGAACATTCCTACGATAACCAATTTTGTTCAATTTCTAACTATCATGTATATTCGAGGTCGACATGAGGTGACTTCAGGAGGCTTCAATGCAGCGCATGTAATGTCTAAACAAAAGTCTATATAGGGCCTTTCCCCCTATCCCCCTTTAATTTTTTAAAATATGCATGAGCATCTAAATGTTTGCGAACATTCCTACGATAACCAATTTTGTTCAATTTCTAACTATCATGTATATTCGAGGTCGACATGAGGTGACTTCAGGAGGCTTTAATGCGGCACATGTAATGTGCGTGCTGGTTGTTATAATAATCGTAGACCTTTAAGTTCATTTTTATAGTCTAGAATTCCATACTCCTATGTTGTTCAAAATGTTAGTCCCTGTTATAAATAGATATCAATGTGAATAGGCACCTATTATCACAACAATCGTGCTCAGTAACCTACATGTGTGTGAAATGTGTACCTTGTCCATCCATATTGACTCTGTAAAAACAAAAACTTAGTATACACGAACAACTTTGCGTTCGTTTGTAAAGACTACATTGTATTCTTTCATTCAGTCATGAGAAGATAACAATTTGCAAATGAAATGGATTTATCTTAAGATGAGATGAATTGAACAGTATTGTATCAACAATCATACAGCGTCACAATTACATAAAATAAATTTGGCTGACACCATAAAGCACTGATCTATACGTTTCTCAATGTTTTTTTAATTTGTTTATTGTAGTGTCTTAAATTTAGACTACAAAGGCTTTTTATCGTAGTTGCACGCCTAGGCAATTTTGCGTTTTAATTTTAGATCTTGTCTTTTCAAATTAGCTTACAAATGAAAATAAGCATGTTAATAAACATTTTAAATTTTGTGTTAAGTCTTGATTTTAAAATACTTAATATATTAAAGATATTTACCTTTAGACGCTGTCATCATTTTAGGATAATTAATACACATGCCCGTTCAGCCTGAAATCAACCGTACTCCATCAAAGACCCATAATTACAAGATATTCTACTTCATAGCACTTTTGTAGTACTTTTCGAAAGATACGTGCACCATAGGTCAACACGTGAAAATGTGTTTTAAAAGCCCGATTTTTGCACGAGACGAAAGGATGAATATCTTAAACTTTCAACCTTCAATTGATTTCCCAGAAATAGCGTCATAATAAAAAAATTATCGTCAAATCTATGGGTGCTTTTCACGACTGGCCTGCCATAGGAAGGACCATTCCAGTAGACCGATAACCCGTTATATGGACACTTCCAACGATAATGACAAAGCTATGAATTACACGAGGGAAGATAATAGGAAAATGTCAGTCTCGTGGGTTGACAGTCTAATGAACCTAAACAAATAATGTTGTCTGGTCAAAGAGCTCGACAACCGCGGTTGGCCTTAGTGCCTGTCGGTTTCGAGCTGCATCCGCGTAATTCGAATGATTTTTAAGCTTTATAAAAGTTTATATTGTTATTTTATCACAAATTATTTTTATAGAAAATATTAAGGGAAATAATAGGGAAAGGGAGGGGAGGGAGGAGGAGGGAGGGCAATGCGAAAAAAAAAACAGTATACAACCCCCTCTCACACCCCTACTCAACTGCCCTATTCATTCTATTACTTACATTTAATTAACTTTGTGACACATGCCCCCCCCCCCCCCCCCCGGGCACCTTTCTCCGCTTCACAGTGGTGACACAAATCCTTACAAATTGGAAAGTGAAAAAACATTTTGGAGGAAGAGGGAAAGTGGAAATAACACGGTACGACCTATCTCAAACTTCCCTACTTCCCTAGCATTTCCTTGTGCGAAACTCGCCTTATACACCGCCCACCCCTCCCCACTCCCCCTCTCCACTCCTTATAGAGGCGTTAAAACGTTTTCAAAGAGGAGAGTGGTAAAGCAAGGAAAAGAAGACGCAAAGAAAAATAAAGAGAAAGGGCAATTTAATGAAAATTATATGATACGAGCCCCTCTCATACCCCGCCCGCCTTATTCTTTCACACTTCAATTACCGAGTTATACCAATGACCGGAAACCGAACATTGAGAGCGTTAGTGCAGCTGCTGGGACTCGACCCACAAAAATAGGATTCACAGTTCTTTGACGGGCCCACTAGACCACGCACCTCTAAAGATGTGGTGCCCCTTTGATCTGGCACACACATTATTGTGGAAATACTTACTACCTTCTAGTACACTAACAAATGTAACAATTAATATTATTATCATTATTATTATTTATTCGGCAAAAACATAGAAAAGTATTGAATACAAAATAAGAATTAAAATGAAATTCGATGCATTGCGTTGCAACGGAGAAAAAAGACAAAATTGAATGCAAAATCTTTTTAAATAATAATTTCTACACTACCGTACATTGAGCTTCAACCTAGTAAATCTCGTTTTTACGATGGACAATTAGTAAGTATCTACAGGGGCGAACTAAGTATGGTGAGAAGGGGAATGCAATATGTTTGTCGATGATTATTTTGGGAATCCCACCGACTCTTCCATGCTCTTTTGATTGCGTACAATTTCCTAAAATCTTGATTTCTCTGAAAAAAGGGCTTATTTTTCTCACCAAATATAAAATAAATACAACAGAATGTGATCTAAATAGAACTGAAATGAATGTTTTAAACCACGTTAAAGTATATAGAAGAAGAAAAAATAAACCGCGATATAACAATTTCTCTACCTGAACTATGAACTTCTCAGGACAATATCAGGGGCATCAATCCCTCCCTACCAAACCCCAGTTGCGGATCCAGTCGGTGATTCCTCCTCCCTGGCAAGAAGAACAGGTTTTAAAAAATGGTAACGTTAATTTTACCTTTAAAAAAAATAATAAGACGCCCCCGGAAAAAATGAGGGGGAGGGGTTGGGTGAAAAATAGTGCTCACTACACACCCCCCCCCCCTCCCCCTTTCGCTCATTCGCCGGCGGGCTGATTCGCTGCTAAATATTTTCTCACGAATTGGACCAACGACAATAATAGGGCTCATTCATTACCCCCCCCCCCCCCCGGATCGTCAGCGGTTAAATCGTCAAGCTCGGAATATGTTTCGTGTCATTGAATTAATGTAGTAGTTATATACTTATTTTAACAAATATGATATGAACGTGTTTTATTTTTCATTTGTCTTTGTTTTGTTTGAGATGCATACAATAATTATTATCCGCATAAAGAAATGAAGAAGATATTGGCCTTCTTTTTGATGAAAAAATATCCATCCATCAAACCAACTCAAAGAAATAGTCCACTTTTTGGTTATTTTGACATGGACCTCTTTAGCTCCACAAAATTGGTTATGCACTATATATTTACTTAATAAAATTAAGAAAATTGAATAAGCTAGGAGATAAGTTTTCTGAACATGAAGGATAAAAACATTGCATTATATTTCTAAAAGAATGCTATAGAAGGATACAATTTAACAAAACGAGAAGAACAATCAAAAGTGATATGGACAAGCAGGGAGGTGTTTTATCACAAACCCTGGGACAAGTAAGTGCAATGACCATGTGCATGGGTCTAGATATATTGCTTTTCAGAGTAGTTTATTCTTTCAGCCTCCCTCCATATGACTACAGTCAACCTTGATCGACTGAGGAAAAAATATCATTTCTTATTCCAATACCAGGCATTTCTCCAGTGTAGAAGGAATCTGTTACGCCCTATCTACTTCTTTCAATGATTTTATTCTTTTCGTGCGTTTCACGGCGTGTACATTCGGGTCTCGAATAACGAATGTGTATATTCGTGTCTCGAATAAGACTAGGATTAAGGCTGCGCAGTGCGCACCATCGCGGACGCTATTTTAAAGGAACAATCCGCAATGTTTAATGCTTGCCTCGGCATGATTGTCATTTTACAGTTTTCTTATTAAAAATGGTTTCAGAAAAGAGAAACATATTTTGAAATTATGTTTGAAAGGGGAAAACGATCTTTCTTGGAAAGCAAGATGGCCTCAGTCCAAGGTTTGACGATGCACATTTGAAGCCCACTAATTAAAGATTGATAATAATAAGAATAAGTAGTACTAGCAGTGGTAGTAGTAGTAGTGGTGGTGGTGGGGGTGGTGGTGATGGTGGTAGAAGTAGTAGTAATAAATTGTAGTAGTTGTAGGCTAGAAGAAGTAGTAGTACTAGCATAAAAGAAGTAATAGTAGTAGTATAGTAGAAGCAGTGGCGGCGCACCAGGGGGTAGGGACAGGGGGACACAGTACCCATCCATCCAACCCGCCTCCACATTTCCAAGTACCCGAAAGTGCCAATTTTTACATAGGAAAAGTGCCCCCTTCTTTTGCTTCAGATAAGAGCCCATTTTTATTTCTAATAAGTGCCCGTTCCACATTCTTATAAGTGCCTCTTACCATCTCTGACCTCTAATTAGTGCTCCCTTCAAATGTCATAATTGCTCCTTTTCCTTTGTACTATATGCCCCTTTTCTATTCTCATTAGTCCCTTTTTAATCTCTGCTAAATACTCCTTTTCAGGTGCAGGAAGGGCCCCATTTTTATTTCTGATAATATCCCTTTTTTAATTTGACACGTGCTCCTTTTCTTTTTCATAAGTGATCTTTGTCATTTGGATAAGTTCCCCCTTTCCCTTTCACCAGACAAATATGTTCCAAAAATTCAAAGCGACATTGTTTTTTCTTTGATTTCCCCAAAGCTCGCTCGCCTGCATGTATATAACTTTTTTTAAAGGTCTTTTAAGCATGTCATTAACACATCAGGATTGTTTATTTTTCCCTCTTTATAAGATGTAATTTTACGCACTACGACTTCACATATCTTTAAATGTTTCTTCGCTCGCAAATGAATATTCAGACAATCAACCTCAACTGCAAAGTAAGATGATAAAGCAGTATTTTGGACCATGTAAAGAGAGAAATATGGAAATCATCCCAGATAGTGTAATCACAATGTAGGGGTTTATATACTAATGGCACAAAATTGTATATTTTCGCTGTAAGGTTTCCCTTTGTAGGTGCACCTTTTTTCTCCAGAAAATAACCTTTTATTGGTACACCAACCACCCCCCCCCCCCACACACACTTTGAAAGATGCTTCGCCGCCCCTGAGTGGTAGTAGAGGTAGTAGTAGTAGCAATGTGATATTAGTGGTAGCGTAATAGTGGTATAGTAGTATAGTAGAAGAAGTAGTAGTAGTACAACAGTAGTAGTGGTTGTAGTCGTATTAGTAGTAGTATAAGTATTGATAGTAATAGAAGTAGAAAATACTAGTGAATGAATACACGTACGAGCCCTTTAAATGTCGAGTCGACTCACTTGACACCATTAGCTGCTGTGTTTGAACCTTCAGAATCGTAGAACTATATAGTCCCTCCACCCTCCCCATTTTTAAAATCAGAAGAGAATGCCATTTAGTGACTGCGCAAAATAAAATTTTTATTATACATATTTGAAGAAAATAATACGTATATACAAATTATTAAGATAATAAAACTCAACAGGATAAAATATATGGAGATAAGATTTAATATGAGGAGATATATAAGGAGTGTTCTAATAACTGGCTTAAAGAAATTGGAATCCTTCCCATTCATTTACTTAACAAATTCATTGTTGTATTCATAATTATCACTACCTTTAATGTAAAGAATCTACCATTTGAATAATTTGCTTAAACGCTTTTGTTAGTGCCCCCCCCCCCCACCGTGGTCGTACCGGTGTCCAATCTTCTTTTCAGATGAAATACTTGATCCTCAACAAAAAAATAAAACTATTTTCATCAAAGTGTTCTATGTCTAGCTTAAACCAGAGATGCAAGAAACGAATTAACGACGCTTAATAACCAGAAGCATTTGGGTTTTATTCTCAAAATATTTGGTTAAATTGGAATATGGATTTATATATTAATCAGAGGGGCAGAAAGGCTTTTAAAAATGTAAGCGCTATGCGAATTTTACCTTTAAACTAAATGGCATAATATACACTTCTTGGCGTTATCAACATTCGTGGGTCGAACGATTTGTACAACATCTGTCGCGGACTACGCTTCTTCCGAGCTCAAAAAATGAGTACGTACAAAGGGTTACAGTGCCAAAAGATAATATCGTCTTGTTTGAGATGTTCATTTCTATTTTTCCCCTCCCTTTGAATTAATGATTCAAACTTCGTAGAATGATAGTTAATATCATGAAGTATTTTTAGAATCAATCTTGAAACATATAATCATTAATAACATATTTTAAAAATTAATTAACGCAATTGAATTTGAAAAGCGCCCTCTCTGTTTGCCCTACTGATATGAGATCGGTAGTTGCTACTTTCAACTTCATGGTCACACTTTCATCATAAAATCGTCTTTTGCTGAGCTTTGCTGTGTTGGATTTCTTTGATTATGTTTTGATACTAATACTGCTAAAGTTACTTCACTCGAATATCCATCACCATTAATTAGAAATATGGATTCATGAGGTGTTCGACAGAGCAAGCTCACTTGTTAAAAGTATAGACCAGTTTTGGAAACGCCCCCCCCCCCCTCAAAAAATGAAATGGAAGCTTTTATTACCAATCATGTGAAAGAATATGTTTTGACTAATACGTGATGATACAAATTTTCCCGCCTACTAATTGATATATTTGGTAAATTGTCATATCGATCCGGCCTGGATAGATATCGCGAATGATATAGATATGCACTCCATCACTGAATATTTGGGCATATATTTCTGTTTTTTGCGAATTTAGGTTTAAGTTTTGCCATCTAAACCTGAAGGAAATATTTAAACAATATTGAATGGATAGTTTGCAACCAAAACCCTTGAACCGCAATTTTACTACTATCGGTCTATACCTTTAACAATAATTTCCCATAAGTATATTCTTTCGACCATGGTCTCTGGATAATGTGTTTTGTAACCTTTTTTAATACGAGACAGAAATATCAAATGAAAGTTATGAGTTTATACACAAATTTCCTAAAAATTGCTTAGGGATATATAAAAGGAGGGGAGATTACAAAAAGTATAGATAGAAATGGGTCATACTGCAAAGGCAAAACAAATTTAATATTTAGTATTTTAACTTGGCAGTGTATTTGATGCAATGGAGGGGTTACTAGGAATTGACCAAACCAATCACAAAACTTTTGTTCGAAATAGAGGCCTGAGCTTTATAACTTGTCGTGAATAGTTTTTAATGGAACTGTTGTAAAACATTAAATGTGTTTCTGTAATTTACATCGTCTGTTCAGAGCCAAAAGGACATTAACACTGAATCAACTGATTTGAGTTTCACACCTTCTCTGGCTCTGAGCAGACATTCTGCTCTCTTAGACTCTCCACCACTTCGTCCAAATACCAGCAACATTTCAAATTTCACCAGGACCATTCACTCTACACTCTCTGTCACACAGTCGGGAACAATAGAACATGACGTCTTTTGCATAAAATCAATACAGTATATCTCACAGAGTTTTCAAAAAATATTGTATTGATAAAAGAGTTTTATTAAAAAGGTATATTCTGAATTCGAACAATTATTATATCTGGCATCTTTGGACACTAAAAAAATAACATTGCATTTATAACTTTGAGCAAAAACAAAAACAAAACAACAGATGATGATAATATTCTGGTTTTATATAGCATTTACAGGAGAAATCCACCCTGAATTATATTAATTTGGTTTTAATAGAAGCAGAAAAATGAGAGGATCAGGTACTGATTTAAAATAAAAGAAAGTAATCAATCAAACACAAATTGGCAATTATTTGGCGAATCGTTTCTCCTCCCATTTGCTATGTACTACGGAAAAAAATCAAGACATGTCTATTTTCTCTAAAGAAGTTTTTCATGCACCCAAGGGCGCGATAGCTCAGTTGGAATAGCAGTGGTCTCGTGATCCGGCAACCTGGGTTCGAAACCAAGTCGATGCGTTAGTGCCCTTTGGTAAGGCATTAATTCTCATTACCAGATCCTTCGGAGAGGATTTAAAGCTGTCGGTCCTCTGGTTACTTACTAACAAGCATCTATGCTTTCTTAGCAGTCAGGTAAAATAACCACCACTAAACCACTACATTATTGCGAATCTGTTTCTATATTCAACCCCTGTAATGACAAGTCTATTCCATCGTCAATAATGAAGAAAATTAAAATTTATGACATGTTATGTACAGAGCGAAGGGTAGGGGAGCTCACAAGAAATGTCACAGAGATGCCACTATGCGTTTGATGACAATTTCCAACATTCATAAACTTTCTTATTTTTAAATCAGAATTTCACTGACCTGATCCTCTCATTTTTCTACTTCTATTATAGAAACAAACTTAACATCAGGGTGGACTTCAATTGAATACTAAACATTTTTGATGTATCTAAGTTGTTTACATACATTACCCTGGTCACTGAGAAAGCTAGAGGATAGGACTACCTGTAGTATGAGTATAGTAATTAAAATATAGAAGAAATTGCTTCTTTAAAACAACTTTATTATAGCTTTTTACATTATTTACTTCTCCGGCACATACTTAAATTATATCAAAACACAGCACCTAAATGCAGACACCACTTTTACTGGGCAAACTATAGCCAACCATTATGAGCTATCTTATCAGTACTCAGTTTTAAAAATGCTACTTGATGTAAAACAAAACTACAAGAGACTTTTCATCCCTCCACCATATTGAAATCTTGGGTGATTCAATGATGCATACACTAATGGATTATTACATTATGCAGCAAGTATTCTTAAGCAGCTGTAACTTATAAACTGCTTCAAGGATACCTCTCTTTCAATGAAATTCGATGAAATCAGAGGGTTATAACATGCAAACACAGCTACTTTAAAACATAAAAGGTAAAGTCCGTTATCCCCCAAATCGATGTACAGTGTATTACAAAATAGTCCATATATCAAAATCAACATCAGGTTAATGACAAAGTTATTACATCATGCAATATACATTATGACATATTAAGAAAGAAAATAAGGTTCTTGACAGATACACACCTAAGCCCCAAATTCATCAGTTATCAGATGAAAACTCGAGGACATACGTAAAGCCGAAAATTAAAAATATTGTTTAGCCCTACATCCAAATCCACTTTTACACACAATTACATGTACGTCATTGCACAACCTGAATATAATTATATTTTTCTATGTCAATTGCACAATTTAAATGGCATGCACTTTCTTCATGGAGGAGGTCTGTGTTCTCCTCCCATCAAATGGGAAAAAAATCTAGAAGAAAAAAAGCAAGAAGCAGAAGGAGATAAGACACAAGTGTCCTTTCAATGACTGGACAAATATAATGGCACGACTGATCAATTTTCTTGAAAATCAAATCATGAGATAAGATCATAATTTGGAAGTCCACAGCTGTTAATTCATGCATAGAGTTACATGGTGGCATAAATTAATTTGCCACTGTAATACACTATGGGCTTGTTTGACTGTGCATCTACAGTACATGTAAACAAGAATAAAAATAATTACAAGTACAATTGAATATGAACAATAATTTTACACCTTCTATAGAAGACGGTGCGAATAACCAAACTACAAGGCTTGCTGCACAAGAAAGCTGGTAAAACTGATAAGCATAAATACAAACTATCATCAACATAATGCCCATTAAATATAGTTTAATTTTCGTAATCAAACAATGTAAGGCCTTTGAACCAAGTTTTTGTTTAATTGAAATAAAACAGATGAAACAGAAAGAGGATACAATAATGACAAGAGGATGTATGTGTGTGAGAGACAGGGGTGGGGTGGAGAGAGATGGAGATACCAAGGGTGAAAGACCAATGAGAGAAAGGTGGAAAGAACAATAACACACAATTTAATTAGAAATAGCAATTACATGGGGAAATGGCTTAATCTGTCAAAAAATCATTGATAAGGCTTAATTACAGATATTCATTTTATCAAAGGTTAAAATGAGAACAGAGATCTGAAGAAATAGAGAGGAGAGAGAGAGAAAGAGATAGATTGAATGGAGAGAGTATACAGTTAAACAATACTTTATCTGACTGTACAAGTAATTCACAAGTCTAAATTGAAGAACCAATTCAAATAGATAAAAACATGTGGTTGTAAATCTTAACCAGATAGAACAAGTATCAGTTGAGGTATGAGAGGGGGAGAGAAAGGCAAATAAAGTGGAGAGTGAAACAGTAGAGAGAGGGAGAGAGAGAGAAGAGGGGGGAGGTTACCCCACCTCGTCCTATCATATACTGTTTACCTTTTTGTAGTTTGCGTATGAAGATTTTACATAGTCTGAGAAAGTTCAATGAGAGGGTCTGTATCAAGATATTGATACCACTGGATATTAATCCAGGGCTTTTGAAGAAGCTTCGAGTTGGGCAATGATCTTTCGAACTTGTGGCATATCATCTTGCCTGTTTGTTTCAGCATTGAAGGTGACATAACCTAAAGGTTTCAACATAGCTGGTGTAACGCCATAAGTAGTTTTGCATGTCTTTTTTCTGAACAAGTTTGATGCACTGTTTAGCCATTCCAGAGGATGATATGCACTGCTTTTCTATTATCGATGCAACAAGGAAATAGAATTTCGGATTCAACAGCATAAATATGCTTCATCTCTCTTCACAGTTGAACTTACATGTAAGTGGAAATGCCATTTTTTGTTCAAAGGGAGATTCCTCAAACATGACTGTGCTGACACACTTGATGTGATACGACAGGCTGGAAATTTGAGTATCAATTACAGCAAGATTGAGCAGGTAAGGAGACAGCAAAGGCCATCTGGAATTCTGGACACTAAGTAATGTTGACATTGTTGCGTTATCCACCACAGCGATGAAAACCACCTGGCCAATGTTTGTCTCGAAGGCAAACCGGCATTTCGTTGGGTCCACTCAGAAGTTCAGAACTCTGGTTCATGTGCCTGACAGTGTTGGAGGTTATAACATTGCTAGTAGCTCTGTCAAATAAAAGAAACAAAAGATAAAATATATTTTTCATTTAATTTAAATAAAAATTCCAGGAATCATGAAATGATAACTTATAGTGGACGAATAAAAAATTCATCAGGACACTTATTATCCGTGATGGTTATTATTTCTACATTTCTCATGGCTACCTGTGGATCCTTATTAAGCAATGTCCATATTTGAGTGATGCAATCTCTTGTTTTCCTATGTTCTCTAATTAAGACTTTGCAAGATTATATCCATATTTTAATAGATTGCAGTATGGTTGCTTGTAAATATATTTTTTAAAGAAATAATTTAAAAAAACAGCAGAAGGCAAAATATAGCTTGATACTTTTGAAAAATTATCATGATCATCACTATGCACCTGTTGGACAAAAATTCTACCAATATATATAATATATATAATATATAGAGAAAGACCTAGGTGTATATCAATGAAACCATTGCAGTGCTATATTTGATGAGCCATGGGTGGGCATTACAAGGCATTATCTTACTAAGAAACCTGAGAAGACAGGTGAATACAAGTGAATGTACACATCTATCTTTTCTGTCCATGTCACATGCACGTACCCGCTTGTGCAGATTGCTTTACTGTCACAATATTGAAACAAACAAAAATAACCTGACAAGCTACATGTACGCAATATGTATGTGGGTCCTATTCATGGAACTACATGTGCATGTACGCACATTTATCTCTTTAAAATGCTATGTAAATTATTGCCTCTGTCAACCGCATATATTAAAAAAATAACTGTGCCTGAATCATCAGCAAAAAACACCCAATTTAAAACAGGGTGGAGGGGGGGGGTGAAAGTGGCAGACTCTTACAATATTAAGATGATTCATACTATACATGTCTAACCTAGTCAAATATATTCCCTTCAATTGGATCTGTACATACTCCCTTGATCATATTCTTTTTTTCAGGAGCAGGCATTGGCCGCATACTGTGCATAGTAAATCTAATACATTTTGTGTATGCCTATATTAATACTGCTGGGTTAGCTATAGGACTTTATGCACAAAAGAAAGCTATGTGGTGATTTCCTACAGAAGTGTACTACAAAAGGCAAGGAATAAAGTAAACATTACCATTTTGCTTATGGGAGCCCTTGTCGAGTCGCAAAAGTGTGTTATCAATATGTAAATGCAGAGATCTTTATGTAAATATGTTTTTAAGTTTTAATCAAAGCTCTTTGGGAGCTTTCCAGAGCATCATGAATCCAGAGTTGTTGTTTGATGATTACCAAGGTGCCAAATAGTTTTTAATGCAAATGCCCCATTATTTAAAAAAGAAGTGCAGTCTAGAGGTAGGCCTAGAAAGACTGTAACATTGAATCATCCTTTATCTACAAACTACACCAAGAAACAAGCCGTTTTCCCCTACTTATTATTCTGACTCGGTTAGTTCTACCATTGAAAAGTTAACTTCGCAGTCTGAAAGTCGATACGCATTACAAATAAACATCAAAGTGTAGGCCTATGGCCATACAATGTTGATGTGTATACGTCGATAGTCCATAAGCTATGCTACCACCCCAGTAACCCACAATACAAGTACATACAATGCAACATTTAAATGTACTACTCCAAGGTTACTGAGTAACAAGAAAAATATCTGGGACCTGTAACACTAACACTAAGTTTTGCGTTCAATTGCATATATTCTGATTGGTTAATGGTCAGCAGATTGAACAATTTGTGCATGCAACAATGATCTAGACTGGTCCATTGTCATTTTGCAACTGGCGTTAAACTTATTGTTAACACAAGGCCCAGATCATTACCACTTGCCTTATTTTCTTATTGCTTGTTACCCAACTTGCCCAAACTGCACTGGCACCGCACTGCATGGGCCGGGCCGGGATGGGATTGCCCACGAAATCACATCTTATTGGAGGTGGATAATCTCCATTTTTACATTTTTTTATATTCTTATTTTATATCTAGGTTATACAAAATGGTGACTAAGGACTTACCACTGGGATAGTAGCGATGTAACTCAATAAAACACAGAAAACGCGGTCTTTATGAGGTTTTTTACCTCCCAAGTCGACATGAAAACAGGTCACTGAATGCCCTGCCGGCCAATTCATGGCCAGCGCTAGCAGCGAGTCGCCCAGCCCAGGCTATCGGGGTGCACTGCGCGCCGATTTGCGGCGCTGGAGCTCTGGCTGTGTTTTCGATGCTTCCATCCACCGCTTGACAACGCGGTGGTAAGCAATAGCAGCGTAATGTACATGCTGCTATACGGAGACCAGTTTCCCTGGTTAGACCTTGGATCCTGCGTCACTAAAGACGGGGAGACGGCACTGGCCTAGGTCGTACCTATGGATATCGAGCGCAAGGATCCATAGTTCTACCTAGGATATTATGTGGATCAGGTGTCACACTGGCGTATTTTTTTATTTACACGATAGCGAGGGGAATTTCTCGATTAATTCCAATGAAACCGCTTAAAATTCCAATGAAACCGCTCGCGAAGAGTCTAGCCTGGATCAGAGAGCTCGCTAGTGCTATACGCTAGTGTGAATTTACATCTAGGAGAAAGTTTGCTTAACTTTTTCTTGAATCATTTGAACGGTTATGGAAACTGTTTGTGTTTCTAATCTCCAAATATTAATATTATTCTGCATCAAATATAAAACATTGATTTCTACTGTGATATGTAAAGGCACGAACTTACGTTAATACATACACATACTTTTTTTGTAACCAAGAAGGTGCACCATGGTAATACATTTTAACAAACACATCAACATGTTACCTAGACAACTCATCACCATAGCCATTGTAAAACCATAATTATATTAATGATACATGATTGTAAAATATAGATTGAAGGAATTCTCGTCAATTGGCTGTATCCTGAGTGTGATTTATATAATGGATTTTGAGTAACATTTGCATCTACCTGTAGTTGAAGAATAGATACAGTGTAGCCTATAACATCAATTAAGTTGAA
>JAVYIG010018586.1:0-18398 GCA_035222895.1 Strongylocentrotus droebachiensis | reverse complement strand
AGTAAGTATTATGGTAAGTGAGCACTACAAAAAAAAAAAAAAAAAAAAAATCGTTTTCGTTTTTGTCCCCCGAACGAAATTTTACAAACGTGCCGACCAATATTTCGTTCAGTAGGAGGGGGGGGGGGGGGGGGGGGGGGGAAGGGGAGGGGGTGTAGGCACTATTTTGTTTATTATTCAATGGGGGGGGGGGTGAACACTCCTTTTTCACGTCCCCCTCCCCCTTGAGTTTAAAAAAAATAAATCACATTGTTTATTTTTTTATTTTTTATTTTTTTGCCAGGGGGGGGGGGGGGGGGGGGGCATTTTCATTGTTTTGTTTCAAAAAGTTAAAATTAACATTACCATCTTTTTTTAACCTGTTTTTTATGCCAGGGGCCGCCCCCACCCCGTGAATGTGCGCCTGTGGCTACAATCCGGTAGACCGACAGTGAACTTGACCGACATGTTTGTCTCGACTTGTACCCCTTGGTAATTCTATATCGCGGGAATTTCTCTTGACTGATGGTTAACAAAGACCAAAAGTTAGAAAATGTTGACGAGACCAATGGCTCTTGATCTTGTAAACGTCTATCAAAGGAGGTTCATGAGAATGGAGAGTTTTGTTCTCGTCAGGCTTTATACGTCATAGAACTTCTGGAAACCGAAGACTTTCGGATTCATCAACTTTTGTCATCTATTTACTAAATGGTTAATGAGAGCGAAGCCTTTCGGTCTCCCCATGAAATTCGAAATTTTAGTATGGATATTCACAAAACTAAAGACTTTAAGTGTTGTCAACCGTCAGACATCGAATATGAGAGTAAGAGGTTCGAGAGAAAGTAAACCTTTTGGTCTCGTCAACCTTCTCATATCTAATATGAAGGTACACAAGATATGAAACTGTTGGTCTCGTCAGCCTTCTCATATCTAATACGAGTGTTCCCAAGATAAGAGACTATAAGTCATATCAGTCTCTAGCTTACATCTAATAAAAAGTTTCACGAGACAGAAGACTGTTGGTCTCGGCAACTGGCTAACAAATTAAAGTATAAATGTATACGAGACAGAAGACTTTTGGCATCCGTAGCCTTACACTATCTAATTTAAAGATTCACGAGATATGAGACTTTGTGGCTCGTAGGCCTTCTCAAATCTACCAAAACGGTTTGCCAGACAGTAGACTTTTGGTCTCGTCAGTCTTCTCACATATAATATAAAGGTTCGCGAGCCAAAAGACTTATGGTATCGTAATTCTTCTCAATCTAATATGAAGGTTCATGAAGGGTTCATGAGACAGAAGACTTTCGGTCTCGTCAGTCTTGTCACATCTAATATAAAGGTTTGCAAGAAAGTAGACTTTTGGTGTCGTCAGCCTTCTCACATCTTATATCATTGTTCCCAAGATAAGAGACTTTAGGTCTTCAGGCCTTTTCAAGTATATCAAAAAGGTTGGCTAGGCAGTAGACTATTGGTCTCGTCATCAGTCTACTCACATCTAATATGAAGGTTCATGGGGATTCACGAGACCGAAGACTTTTGGTGCTGTCAGTCTTCTCATATCTAATATAATAGTTTACGAGACGGAATATTCCTGGTCTCGTCAGCCTCCTCACATTTGATATGTGGGTCCACGAGAGAGAAAACTTTTGGTCATGTCAATCAACCTTCTGATATTCATCATGAATGTTCGTGACATCTATAATGATGGTTCACGAAGGTTGTCATGAAGGTAGACGTTTATCTATGCAGCCGCATTAGGCGCCTGTTTCTGAGTCGAAATTGCATCATGTCCACGACGTTAGGGAATTACTATTTTTTGACAAGTTAGATAATGGATCTTAAAGGATGATCAAGCAGCGTAGAATTAGTCATCTGGTTCATGGCAGTTGTAAATCTTCATGGAGTGTATTGCCCTTTTAATTTTTCCACAGATATGAATTGAATGCTAGATGATGAGTTGGTTGTTTCTTCTACCGCACATTCGCTTGATTGTGTTCGTCGCATGTTCTCGAAAAGTTTGACTCGTCGAAAGATAGATGATGCAATTCCACCCAGGCGCGGATCCAGGATTTCTTAGGGGGGGGGGGGGGGGGGGCCCAAATTTGAAATTTTGCAAGCCAAATATTGGTACGTAATGGTGACCAGCAGTGACGTAATGGGGAGGGGGTGGGTGCGAGTTTCCCCCACCCTCCTCCGCGAAGCGCGGAAGCTTTTACGTTTCATTAAATCATTAGAGAAAGAAGACGATTCGTTGTACCGTTATCGACTCTTAATCCTCGTCTAAATTCAGTTTCCCCCTCCCACGTGAAGCGCGGGAGCTTTTACATTTCATTAAATCATTAGAGAAAGAAGACGATTCGTTGATCGTTCTCGACTCTTAATCCTTGTCTAAATTCAGTTCACCCCCCCCCTCCCGCGCGAAGCGCGGAAGCTTCGACCTTTCATTAAATTATTAGAGAAAGAAGACGATTCGTTCCCGTTCACAAAAATAATCCTCGTCTGAATTCTGTTTCCCCCCTCCCACGCGAAGCGCGGAAGCTTTTACGTTTCATTAAATCATTAGAGAAAGAAGACGATTCGTTGTACCGTTTCCAAAATAATCCTCATCAAAAGTCTGTTTCCCCCCTCCCGCGCGAAGCGCGAAAGCTTTTACATTTCATTAAATCATTAGAGAAAGAAGACGATTCGTTGTACCGTTCTCGACTCTTAATCTTTGTCTAAATTCAGTTCCCCCCCCCCTCCCGCGCGAAGCGCGGAAGCTTTTACGTTTCATTAAATCATTAGAGAAAGAAGACGATTCGTTGTACCGTTCCCAAAATAATCCTCATCCAAAGTCTGTTTCCCCCCTCCCGCGCGAAGCGCGAAAGCTTTTACATTTCATTAAATCATTAGAGAAAGAAGACGATTCGTTGTACCGTTCTCGACTCTTAATCCTTGTCTAAATTCAGTTCTCCCCCCCTCCCGCGCGAAGCGCGGAAGCTTCGACGTTTCATTAAATTATTAGAGAAAGAAGACGATGCGTTCCCGTTCACAAAAATAATCCTCGTCTGAATTCTGTTTCCCCCCTCCCGCGCGAAGCGCGGAAGCTTCGACGTTTCATTAAATCATTAGAGAAAGAAGACGATTCGTTGTACCGTTCCCAAAATAATCCTCATCTGAAGTCTGTTTCGCCCCTCCCGCGCGAAGCGCGAAAGCTTTTACATTTCATTAAATCATCAGAGAAAGAAGACGATTCGTTGTACCGTTCTCGACTCAATCCTTGTCTTAATTCAGTTCCCCCCCCCTCCTCCCGCGCGAAGCGCGGAAGCTTCGACGTATCATTAAATAGAAAGAAGACGATTCGTTGTACCGTTCTCGAAAATAATCCTCGTCTGAATTTAGCTTCCCCCTCCTCCCGCGCGAAGCGCGGAAGCTTTTAAGTTTCATTAAATCATTAGAGGAAAAAGATGATTCGTTGTACAATCAACGACTCTTAATCCTTGTTTAAATTCAGTTTCCCATCTCCCCCGCGAAGCGCGGAAGCTTTTACGTTTCATTAATTCATTAGAGAAAGAAGATGATTTGTTGTACCGTTCTCGGCTCTTAATCCTTTTCTTAATTCAACCCCCCCCCCCCTCCTGCGCGAAGCGCGGAAGCTTTTACGTTTCATTAAATCATTAGAGAAATAAGATGATTAATTGTACCGTTATCGACTCTTAATCCTTGTCTGAATTTCAAAAAAATTCTTTGTCTACTCCCTTTTCTTCCTACGTCCTCTTCCTTTTCTCTCCTCTCTTTTTTGGCCGGCTTTTTTGAGGGGATCACCCCCAACGCCCCCCCCCCCTGGCTACGCGCCTGCGGTCAGATAATCATTTGTTGATACCTTGTTCGCCCCCGGAAGGCAATAATTTACGGTCAGATTAGCATTCAGGGGTCCGCCTTAGGGTCCTATGCGGGGTCCAGGGGGCAGAGCCCCGGAAGCTCAAGGGTTTTAGGCACTCAATTACGGTCAGATGAGTATCAAAGGGCCCGCCTTAGGGCCCTTGGTTGGGTCCAGGTGGCAGAGCCCCCGGAAGCTCAGGAGTTTTATGCGTTTAATTACGGTCAGATTAGCATTCAGGGGTCCGCCTTAGGGCCCTAGGTGGGGTCCAGGGGGCAGAGCCCCGGAAGTTCAGGGGTTTTAGGCATTTAATTACGGTCAGATGAGCATGATAATTTTGATACCTAATTGTGACACTGGCAGGTAACTAATTGGCGTGGGGTTCAGGGGGCGGAGCCCCGGAAGCTCAAGGGTTTTAGGCACTCAATTACGGTCAGATGAGTATCAAGGGTCCCGCCTTAGGGCCCTTGGTTGGGTCCAGGGGGCAGAGCCCCCGGAAGCTCAGGAGTTTTAGGCGTTTAATTACGGTCAGATGAGCAGTTTTTGATACCTTATTATTTTGTGACACTGGCAGGACACTATTTGGCGTGGGGTTCAGGGGGCGGAGCCCCGGAAGCTCAAGGGTTTTAGGCATTAAATTACCGTCAGATGAGCATCTAAGGGCCCGCCTTAGGGCCTTAGGGCCTTAGGTGGAATCCAGGGGGCAGAGCCCTCGGGGTTTTAGGCATGTAATCACGGTCAGATGAGCATATTTTGATACCTCATTATTTTGTGACACTGGCAGTTAACTATTTTTTTCTTTCTTGCTCTCTTTCTTTCTATTTCTCTTTAATATACTTTTTCAAAAAAAGTGGGGGGGGGGGGGGGGGGGGGGAGGGGGGCTCGAGGCTTCCGATCCCCGCCGTTCCGCGGGCCCTAACATGTAGGCATCTCAAGAAGCATTTTCTTGCCTGGCTGTAAATTTAGGAATTTGTCATTTTCCAACAAACTCATAAAAAAGTATAATTTACTTAAAAGTGAGGAAAAATCTCTGAAAATTATTTAATTTCAGCATTATTTGTAAACCACCGTTATGGAATTAGAAATAAACCACGTTTGAATTTTATTTCCCCCCCCCCGCCCCCTCCCCCCCGATCCACAACTTGTTGGCGGGAAAATTGCAACTGATATCCCCCTTCTTTTCTTTTCTTCTTCCTCTTTTTTCCTTCCCTTTATCTCCTATTTTCCTATTTTTCTTTCCCTTTCCTTCCTTCTCTTTTATTTTTTGGATTGGGGGGGGGGGGGGAGAGGTAACAGCCTGGGAGGCAAGGCCCTTCGATCTCCTTCTTCCCTCTTTTCTTTTCTTCTTCCTCTTCTTTCTTTCCCTTTCTCTCCTCTTTCCTTTCCCTTCTTTTCCTTCTCTCTCTCTTTTTTTTTTGTTTGCGGGGGGGGGGGGGGCCAAGGCCCGCTCGGCCCCCCCCCCCCCCCCTGGATCCGCGCCTGATTCCACCATCGGGTGCTAAGTTCTACGACGCAGGCGATTATGAATGGGACTTTGTACACCGGAATCCCAAGTCTGGGGGTGATGTACAGAATAATAAAGCCCCAAGTCCCAATGCCTGCATAACAGAAAACGGTGATTACGAGAACTGTGCGCACCCCCTTCAAGATGTCTTGGCCATTGCGTTGTTTGTTGATTCGCTGTTGACCTGCAATTCTCAAGTTCATCTTACGAATATGTCGGCAGGAGATGAAGATCAGACAAACGTTACAGATCGTTGTTACCGTGGTTGTAAGGGCGAAAGGGAGTATCATCAAACTCAAAGTTGTTGTTATCGAGATATCACGCCCAATCATGGCAGCGTCAACCCAGCCACTCCGTTGCCCGTCTTTATCTTTCAATCCGCAAAAACTTCTGACCACTTCTGTAATCGGGAATCCCGGAATAGGCCATAGAAATACCGTAAATAACACAGGAATTATAAGCGCGAAGAGGAGCGCACATATCGCACGTTTTGGTGAAGCCAATGTTGGATAACGCAGGGGCCATAAGATCGTCAACAAACGGTCCAAATTAATACAACAAAGTAAGGCAAGCGTCTGATTGAAATTTGAGTAGTATAGAGAAGGCAGGAGAGTGCAGACGTGACCGGAGATCGCCGAGCTGCTGGTGGTTGTAAAAAGGAGATTAAAGTCCAATGTAACACCAAACAGACCACCGCACAGGTCAACAATGGCCAAGGCTTTGAGAAACAGACGTGTGTTTTCCTGAAAAGCGTTTTGGCAAGTCTGCAGAATGTAGAGGGTGAATGCGTTGCTCACCGAGATCACGACGGCGCATATTGAGTATAATACAGAGGCAATGTATCTTTCGGTTGACGAAAACAGTTCAGAGTTGGTTGCATTACCCGTTTCATTCATAATGAATTATTCTGAAAAACAATTTGGGAAAAAAAAAATTATCATGAAGTCGTACGTGCTCCGGGAAGACCCGGGTCGGGATTCTTTGGTAAATTTTGAGGTGTTATATTTTTAATAGTCTCTATTTTCATTCAGAACTTACCCTTAATAGGTTTCCTGTTTCTTTTGAAAATCTTACGAAGAATATTGTTGTTACCAGATTGTTGTTTTTCTTTCTCACTAAAATAATCAAAGAACTAAACATTAATTGGTTTCCTATTTATTTTGCAAACCCGACAATGTTGTTACCAGATTGTTGCTTTTTATTTCTTACTACAATAATCAAAGAACTTACCCTTAACTATGGGTTTCCTATTTCTTTTCCAAATCTTGCGAAGAAGCACCCAAAGTAAATCTGAATGAGATACAGTATGATAACGGCGATGTGATGTTAAACAGATATGAAATATAAAGCAAATGCCACGATAATGAAAGAAAATGCGAAGATCCTGGTACATGATTTGAGAATGATATAATCACGTCGTGCAGAGAATCGGAGAGCCGGATAAGTGGCAAATCCAGAACTTGACGAAAGGGGGCGGGGACGATCGTGGAGTCGATGGAATTCTCTACGGAGCGGGAAAAGGGTAGAGGAGCGACGGATTTACCGATGTAGCAAAACTCCCCATAGGTTGGATATCGGTTCTACCCTTTGCTGGATATTACATGTACGGATAATAGCACCGAAACAGCGACCTGTTTGCCAAGGTAATGTAACAATGTGGTGTCGTGGCAACTGTCATAGTGAACATCATCCAGGTAATTAAAGTGATTCGTAAATTAGATGGTTGATGTGGTGTTCAAGATTCTGAGAGGAAACGTTTACCCGTATTGTAGGAGGTGGGACGTAATATCAAATCACAAAGGTTTTATAACTTGCTACTTATCCCCTCTCTGGAAAGATATCATTTTCTATCAAGGGAATTGTGTAGGCGTTCACACCTGACTCAACCACTGTTTTTGTTTTACTACCACATCGTTTAAAACCACAAGAGTTGTGAATATGGTTCAAGAGGGAGATCAAATTTTGAATTTATATATTACATCGTCGTCCTGGGCAGCGTTTCACGGAACCGTCCTGAGTACAAGTTCGTCGACAACTCATTGAAATTAAAAGCACGTATTGAAATTAACACGTGTTTCAATGGGATGGCGGTTTTGTGAAGTACTGCCCAGTGTGCAAAAGTACAAATACTTCAGTCACACCATTATGGAACAATTACAGTGTTGCCAGACTATGTTCACATAGTCAACTATGTGTAAACTGTGTGGACATTATGTGTTCACATTGTTGTCACAGTGTGGAATTTCAGACCATGTGGTTTACCAAATAATATCCACATAAAATGACATACTTTGTTTGTTTGTTTGTTTGTTTTATTTCCGAAAATCATCATAAAAACAATAACACAATATAACAAAATCAAAGACTTATATAACAATGATAGAATGATAAAACGGTTGGATAGTCCATTTCAGAGCCATTAACCTAATGGCTCTGTTCTTCCATGGAGTCCAATATATATATAATGATACTATAATAAGTAATGATATAACAAAATAGTAAGTCGTAATTAAAAGAAACACAAAAAACATTGTACTTGTACTTAACTTAACTAAATTAAATTAAATTAAATTTAACAAAAAACACTAACAAAAAGCATTAAAATCTATCCAAATATCCCCTACCATCCCCAATGTAACAAAATACGACCCCACCCTTATCACCCACCCTGCTAACAATTAACTTAATTAGTTTTAAAATATTCTACACATTATCTAATTTAGTCTGTTATTAAATTGATTATGTTTATGGCAAAAGCCAATGGGATTGCCAAATTTAAATATCAAAATAATTGAAGTATTTTTTAACATGTTTATTAAACAAATTTATTAAACAAAATTGACAAAGAGTACCACATATTTACCACAGTGGTATATTTATTGAACTATGTGTTAACACTGTGGTCACAGTATTGCCACAATGTGAGGTTCAGATCATGTGGTTTACCACATAGTCGTACATATTTAACACAGAGTGACACATTTATATCCCACTATGGTTTGTATTGAATTATGTGTTAACTCTATGTTCACATTATTGTCACAGTGTGGGGTTCAAATCGTGTGGTTTACCACATTGTCGTGCATATTCAACTCAGAGTGACACATATATACCACACTATGGTATGTACTGAACTATGTGTAAACTCTGTGTTCACAATATTGTCACAGTGTGGGGCTCAAGTCATGTGGTTTACCACATAGTCGTACATATCTAACACAGAGTGACACATATTTACCACAGTGTGGTATGTATTTATTTAATTATGTGAAATATGGGGTACGTGCAAATCTATGTTTTTATACAATTTATCTGAATTTAAAGCATATTTCTTAATTACTGATGATTAGTTATATGCAATTCATTTCGAAAGTACTACAAAAAATAATTGCCAATTATTAAGACACTTTACTACTTTGTATAAATTACATTTAGTTAAACATGGATTAGGGAAATAATAACTATGAACTAAAATATATTCAATAAAATACAACTATATGGAAAGTTGTAAGACACACTAAAACAAGCCTACTTGTTACCCATGCCTTTACATTGTAAATTGCAGATGAACCTGTGATACTGTGTTAAATGTTGCCATTGGCAAAATTAATTAGTACCATTACTACTTATAGCGTAAATTACTTATTAATTTTAACATCTGGAGGGTGTGGTATACTATGTGGTAAATATGTGGTAGACTATGTGGTATATGCCACAGTGTGGTAGACTATGTGGTAATTATGTGTTTGGTCCCAGAGCGTGCTAACACATGTGGGCCACATGTGATTTTGGGACGTGTGGTAACGTTGTGGTGTACTATGTGGTGCGTACCACAGTGTGGTAACGATGTGGTATACTATGTTACTGTGGTATACTATACTCGGTGGTATAACTAGGATAACAGTTTAAACATATATCTACCGCTTTGGGGCGACAATGCAATACGTTTCCATGGCAACTGTCACAACAGCCAACATCTAAGTTAATGAGAATACCCGGATCTGCAATTTTGTGAGTCAATTAATGATCTAGATTGCTACTTAGTTCATACTCCTTCAAACGATGTCAAGATATACAATGTAGGCGATACCATTTATAACGGATCAATAGGGTTGTCTGTTATACGAAGACGTTCATCAACTTCGTCACTTCAGATATTACAATTTTTTTTGTAATTCCGCACGACTATTGCAGCTCCGTTGAAAGTCAAAGCAATATTTGTTTCTTGTGCCGGGGAAGGAGTCAGCGTTAAGGTGAATAAGGAAAAATAAGATTTACTAACAAATTAATCAAATATAAAAGAATTAAATTAAAAAGGGCCGGGTTATTAAGGCCATCTCTCACAACCAGTGGAATTATAGCCCCCCCCCCCCCTCTTCCCCTTCGATCTCGACTGTGGGGCAACGAGTTATCTTGAAATTTGGCACGTAAATAGAGTAACTCAATACGTTCATGTTTTCAAAACTTACAGCGCTTTTTAATATATATATACCTATATGATTATTCATATATGTGATCATGCTTCTAGTGTATTAGTTTCAGATTGTAATTTTGACAGTTTTTGGATGCTCCGAATGTTATGAATGATGTGTCAAGGGATGCGCTAGACTCATGGCTTAAAGCTCATGAAAGCACGGGGTTCGAAGGAAAAAAATCCGAGAAGTTATCGCGGAAAAAAAATACAACGGTTGGACTTTACTGCCCTGGCCCTTTTTACAGTTAAAACGGTTTGTATCACTCATCTTATTTGTATACAACGATTGGATTTATTGTTTGTCAGACAAATTGCAGTCCTGAGAAACCGGATTCTCAAGAGTCGTGCTTTTTATATGAAATGTGGTTAATGGATAAAATGTATCATGTTCTCTCTCTCCCTCGTCCTTCTCACTATTCTCCTTCACCTTTCTTCATCCTCTCCCCCCTCTCTCTCTCACTCTCTCCCTCCCTATGATTAAGAAAGAGTACAATGATTAACACGACATGCCTGAGACACTAACATAAACACTTAAAAAAATACTTCAAAGATCAGACAAATATTATTTTTTATGTTTTATTTACAGCCTCATAATATTTATTATTATTGATAACGAAGATTCTAGCAACTCGACTTTTCTCAAATAATCAGGTTCACTAAATATCCACTTTGTGGAAAAGTCATCTGAAAGACAAAAAATACATTGTTTAGGGGTTGAAAGGGAGCTCAGAACGTTTTGATAAAGGCAGCTTTTTGTGTGAGATATATGTAACACCAGCACTTAATGTAAATATCGATAACGCATGAATAAATTGATGAAGGCCTACAAGGCCTACATGAAGAAAAATATATGTACAAAAATATCATTCAATGAAGCAATCAAATTTACATGAAATCATTATGGTCCTAGACAATATGTAATGAATAATCAATAATATTAATGATAAAAACTTTGCTTATAAAGCGCTTACCACCGAAGTCTCTAAGTGCTAAATAGGCCTATATTGATTAAGAATTTTTTTCATGAACATAATGTTTCTCTAGGATCTCAGGCAGATTGCGCTACAATAGTGACTACAAGTAGTTATCATCACATCGCTTTATTGAATAACATGGCTACAGTCCGGGATACCGACATTCCATCAGACCGACATGTCAGTCTCGTGTACCTTCTGACAACTTATGTGAGGGTTCACCCGACTGACATGGTCTACTGGGATTTCCAAGGATAACACATAATATTCACGTCTGGCAGGATTATTTTTTTGTTTTAAAGTTCAAAATGGTCGGTTGATGTGGACACTTGTGAGCTGACAGAACCCCTTGGCAATTGTATGTCGCGGGGACATCCTCTTGGCAGATGGTTCACAAAGGCACAGAGTTCACAAAGTATGAAAACGTTGACGAGACCAATGGATGCTGATCTTGTCAAAGAAAGTCTTGTCAGCCTTCATACGACTAGTATCATGGAAGTTCGGAAACCGAAGACTTTCGGTCTCATCATGATTCTTACAATTATAGTATGAATATCCAAATGACCAAAGACTTTTAGTGTACTCAACCTTCTGACATCTAGTATGATGCTTCGTGAGACCAAATAGTTTTGGTCTCGTCAACGTCTGAAATATAGAACAAGAATATAAAGGTTCGAGAGACAGTAGACTTTTGGTCTCGTCAGCCTTCTCACATCTAATATAAATGTTCGTGAGACAGTAGACATTTGGTTTCGTCAGCCTTTTCACATCTAAATTAAAGGTTCGCAAGACAGTAGACTTTTGGTCTCGTCAGCCTTCTCACATCTAATATAAATGTTCGCGAGACAGTAGACGTTTGGTTTCGTCAGCCTTTTCACATCTAATATAAAGGTTCGCAAGACAGTAGACTTTTGGTCTCGTCAGCCTTCACATATCTAATATGAAGGTTTTCGTGAAGAAAGATATTTTTCTACGCATCCGTATCCCGAATAGTAAAGATTGCCTTTTTGGCGCGTGTTTCTGAGTTGAAATTGCATCATGTCCGCGACGTTAGGGAATTTCTATCCTGTGACATAAAGACGTCGATCTTAATTGATACTGGAACTTAAAGAATGACCAGGCAGAGTATAATTAGTCATATGGTTCATAACAGTTCTAAATCATTATGAAGGATATTTATTTATTTATTTATTTCACTGATATGAATTGAATGTAATAGATGATGTTTCGGTTGTTCCTTCTACCGCACATTCTCTTGATTTCTTTCGTCGCATGTTCTCGAAAAGTTTGACTCGTCGAAAGATAGATGAGGCAATTCCACCATCTGGTGCTCAGTTCTACGACACATCCGATTACGTATGGGACTGTGTACTCTGGACGCCCCAGTCTGGGGAAGATGTACAGAATATTAAAGCCCAATATCCCCATACCTGCATAACAGAAAACGGTCAATACGAGAACTGTGCGCACCCCCTTCAAGATGTCTTGGCCATTGCGTTGTTTGTCGATTCCCTGTTGACCTGCAGTTCTCAAGTTCATCTTACGAATATGTCGGCAGGAGATGAAGATCAGACAAACGTTACAGAACGTTGTTATCACGATTGTTAGGGCTGCAGGGAGGAACATCAAACTCCACGTTATTGTTTTCGACAAATCACTCCCGTTAATGTTAGCGCGAACCCAGTCACTCCATTGCACGTCTTTACCGTTCAATCCGCAAAGAAACCTAAGCATTTCTGTACTCGGGAGTCTTTGGATAGGCCATAGAAATACCGTGAATAACACAGCGATTATTAGCGAGAAGACGAGCGCACATTTAGCTCGTTTTGATGTTGCCAATATCGGATAGCGCAAAGGCCGTACGATCGTCAACAAACGGTCCAAATTGATACAACAAAGTAAGGCTAGCGTCTGGTTAAAAACCGAGTAGTATAAGGTAGGCATGAGAGTGCAAACGTGAACGGGGATCACCGAGATGGTTTTGGTTGTAAATAGGAGATGAGAGTCCCAGAAAACACCAAACAGACCACCGCACAGGTCAACAATGGCCAATGCTTTGAAGAACAGACGTGTGTTTTCCTGAAAAGCATTTTGGCAAGTCTGCAAAATGTAGAGGGTGAATGCGTTGCACACCAAGATCAAGATGGCGCATATTGAGTACAATACACCGGTAATGTATCTCCCAGCTAACGAGAACAGTTCGGAGTTGGTTGCGTTGCCCGTATCATTCATCATGAATTTTCCGCAAAATAATTAGAGGAAAGAAATAATCATGAATTCGTGCTTCGGGAATAGTCGGGCCGAGATTTGTTGGAAAAGGGCCGGGCTGGTGGCATATAATGAAGTGCACCATTTTTATTAGTGTATATTTTCATTTAGAACTTTCCTTTAATAGGTCTCCTATTTCTTTTGAAAGTCTAATGACGAAGATTGTTGTAACCTGATAGTTGCTTTTTAATTCTGACTAAAATCGTAAAAGAATTAACTAGCCTAAATTGTTTTCCTATTTGATTTGCAAATCATACGAAAAAGATTGTTGTTACCAGATTGTTGCATTAACATCTTTACTAAAATAATCAAAGAACTTACCATTAACTATTGATTTCCTATTTCTTTTGCAAATCTTACGGCGGAGCACCCGAAATGAAATCTGAATCAGATAAAGTATGATAACGCTGATGTGATGTGAGACAAATATGAAATTGTAAATCAATTGTTACGATAATGACAGAAAATGCTAACATCGTCATGAGGATGATGTAATCAAGTCAGGCAGAGAATCAGAGAGTCGGATAAGTGGCAAATCCAGAACTTGACGAAAGGGGGCGGGGACGATCGTGGAGTCGATGGAATTCTCTATGAAACGGGAAAAGGGTGGGGGAGCGGCGGATGTGACAATGTAGCAACGCCCTCCCCCCCCCCCCCGTGTTGTCGCCCAACTGAAAGTTTTCTTGGGTTTTTCGTTCTTTGTGGACATCGAAGGGGGGATGTCGGCTCTACCCTTTGCTGGATATTACATGTACGGATATTAGCACCGAAACAGCGACTTGTTTGCCAAGCTAGGTAATGTAACAATGTGGTGTCATGGCAACTGCCGTAGTGAGCATCGTCCAGTTTATTAAAGTGATTCACAAATTAGATAGTTGATTGGTGTTAAAGATTGTGACAGGGCACGTTTTCCCGTTTTGTAGGAGATGGGTAATAATATCAAATCCCCAAGGTTTTATAAGTTGCTACTTATCCCCTCTCTGGAAAGGTTTCATTTTCTATCAGGGAAATTGTGTAAGCGTTCACACTTGACTCAACGACCGTTTTGGAATCCATTATGTTGACAGTAAAAAAAAGTCTTTTACTGGAGTGATATGCTTCAATAGGGAGATCAAATTTCGAACTTATATATCGCATCGTCATGGGCAGCGTTTGCCGAAACCTTCCTGAGCACAAGTTCGTCGACACTCATTGAAATTAAATGCACATGTTAAAATTAACACGTTTTAATGCAATGTCGGTGTCGGTGAACTTGTATTTACGACGGTTTTGAGAAGCACTACCCAGTGTCCAAAAGTAAAATACCTCGGTCACACTGACTAAACCGACATTAAGCTATGGTCACAACCCCAAAAAGTAGCCTGGTCGGCGAGTTTTTATCCAATTTCGCCTGGGCACCGCTTGTTTTTAGGTCATCGCTCGGTCGCCGCTGAAGTATTAGCGCGGAGTTAAAATTCGGCGGCGCCTGCTCATTTTTCACTCGCCGCCCCCAAAACACTCGACCTCGAGCGTTCGCCATCGAGCAATTTAGGTCAAAAATCGAAGCCGCTAGGGCAAAGGCTGCCGAGTTGTCGCCGCCAAGTCGCCGCCCACTAGCCGCTGGGAGATCATTCGGTCACTGGGCGGCGAGTTCAAGTGAATGAAATAGTTTGTATCGAGGCACTTGATTCACTTGGGGCGTCATTGAGAACGCCCGCAGATTCGGCTAAAAACCGTTCTGGATTTCAGTACCTCAGCGGTCCCCCCAATGTTACTATAGTAGCTTCTCGATTTTGCACACGAACTGCAGATTCGCGGTCCGCAATGAGCTTGAAAAATACCCCTAATGTTTGTCGAACTGGCAAAAACAAATGTATGCAGTTTGGATTCTGTCTATTGAAATACCATTATTCTTATCAGGTGAATGAAATAGTTTGTATCAAGGCACGTTACAAAGACGTATGCATTAAATTTGGTTACATTACGAAAATTGCCTATTGGCATTGTAAATGCAATACCTCCGCACTGTACGTACGCGTTCACCGAAAAGCGAAACCGCGTATTGTAACGAGGGCGGTGTGTGTGCGACGGCCGTAACCCCGAGTGCTCTGCGTCGTAGAAGGTCTGTCCGTTGCTGAGCGAAAACTCGCTACTGCTATAATTTGACATAAAGAGGGCGATTTTGATATTGGATCGTAAAGAATGTTCAAGCAGGGTAGAATATTTATCTGGTTCATGACAGTTGTAAATCATCATGGAGGGTATTGTCCTTTTCATCTTTCCACAGATATGAATCGAATGCTAGATGATGAGTTGGTTGTTTCGTCTACCACACATTCGCTTGATCGTTATCGTCGCATGTTCTCGAAAAGTTTGACTCGTCGAAAGATAGATGAGGCAATTCCACCACCTGGTGCTAAGTTCTACGACACCGCATAATATATACTGAACTGCGTACTCCGATCGCCTCAGTCTGGGGGTGATGTACAGAATATTAAAGCCCCATATCCCCATGCCAGCATAACAGGCAACAGTGATTACGAGAACTGTGCGCACCCCTTTCAAGATGTCTTGACCATTGTGCTTGTTGATTCGCGGTTGATCTACAATTCTCAAGTTCATCTTACGAATATGTCGGCAGGAGATAAAGATCAGACAAACGTTGCAGAACGTTGTTGTCACGATTGTAAGGGCTGCAGGTAGGAACATTAAACTCAAAGTTGTTGTTATCGAGTTATCACTCTCGTTTGTGTTAGCGTGAACCCAGTCATTCATTGCCCGTCTTTACTGTTTGATCCGCAAAAACCTCTGACCAATTCTGTGCTCGGGAATCCTGGGATAGGCCATAGAAATATCATGAATAACACAGGAATCACTAGCGCGAAGAGGAGCGCACATTTCGAGCGTTTAGGTGTTACCAATGTCGGGTAACGCAGAGGCCAAACGATTGTCAACAAACGGTCCAAATTGATACAACAAAGTAAGGCAAGCGTCTGATTGAAAACTGAGTAATATAGGAAAGGCAGGAAAAGGCAGACGTCACCGGAGATCGCAGAAAAGGTGGTGGTTTTAAAACGTTAATAAAGCCGTATGAAACACCAAACAGACCACCGCACAGGTCAACAATGGCCAATGCTTTGAAAAAAAGACGTGTGTTGTCCTGAAAAGCGTTTTGGCAAGTCTGCAGAATGTAGAGAGTGAATGCATTGCACACCAAGATCAAGATGGCGCATATTATGTATAATACATAGGTAATGTATCTCTCGGCTGACGAAAACAATTCAGTGGTGGTTGCGTTGCCCGTATCATTCATGATGAATTATTCTGTAAAACAATTTGGAGAAAAAAAATATCATGAAGTCGTAAGTGCTCCGGGAAAAAATGGATCGGGATTTGTTGTAAAAGGGCCGGGCTGGTGGCATATACAGCAGTCCAATTTTGCTATCGTCTCTATTTTCATTCAGAATTTACTTGTAATAATTTTTCTTTCGAAATTCTTACGACGAAGATTGTTCTTACTAAAATAATCAAAGAACTTACCTTTCATTTTTTCCCTATTTCTTTTGCGAATCTTACGACAAAAATTGTTGCTTTTTCATTCCAACTAATCAAAGAACTTACCCTTAATTATCAGTCTATTTTTTCTCCTCTAAATCTCACGACGAAGCACGTGAAATAAATCTGAATCAGATACAGTATGATATCAGCGAGGTGATGTAAAACAGATATGAAAGGTTAAACAAATGCGACGATAATGACAGAAAATGCAAACATCCTTTTACATGATGTGAAGATGATATAATCACGCCAGGCAGACTATCTGAGAGCCGGGAAAATGGCGTATTCAAAACTTGACAAAAAGGTGTGGGGATGAGGAATCGATTGAACCCTCTCCAGAACGTGGCCGGGGCAGGGCCGACTGGCGGATGTAATCATGTAGCAACCCCCCCCTTCCATGTCTTAGACTCACGCGCATGTATTGATTTTTTCACGGTTTTTAAGAGTGGGGGAGGCAATATATCGGCTCTACCATTTGCTGAATACAGGGATAATACAGCTACTTGTTATCCAAGGTAAAGTAATAATTAGGACACATCGTTACCCGCCTTTTAGGTGTCATGGCAACTGTCATGGTGAACATCATCCAGTTAATATATTTTTTTCCTATAGGAAGAGGGAAGTAATATCAAATCACAAAGGTTTTATAACTTGCTATTTATCCCCTCTCTGGAAAGATATCATTTTCTATCAGGGGAATTGTGTAGGCGTTCACACTTGACTCAACCACCGTTTTGGTAAACCATTTATGTTAACGCTAAAAGTAAGTCTTTTACTGCCACAAGCAGCCACATCGTTTTAAACCATGAAAGGAGTGATATGGTTCAACATAGAGATCAAAGGTTTGAATTTATATATCGAATCGTCCTGGGCAGCGTTTCACGAAACATTCTTGAGTACAAGTTTCAGTTTCAGTTTCAGTTTCAGTTTATTTTCATATTTCACATGTTGTATAATACATCATTACATTTGGCATGTTACATTTTGTACTTATTTTAGGATGCGTCGACAACTCATCGAAATTAAATGCACGTGTTCAAATTAACACGTGTTTCAATGGGATTTCGGTATCGGTGAACTTGTATATACGACGGTTTTGTAAAGCACTGCCCAGTGTGCAAAAGTAATAATACCTCAGTCCAGGCGCGTACGCAGGATTTTTTTCAAGGGGGGGGGGGGGGGTTTAACATTTATAAATCGGGCCGAAAATTTCGCAACGACTCAGCCAGCCGCTGAATAAGCGGGGGGGGGGGGGTGGGTAAGAGGACACTTTTTTTTTTTTTTTGGTCCCAAAAAAAATCGCAACGACTCAGCCGACCGCTGAGGGGGGGGGGGGGGTAAGGTCACCTTTTTTAGGTTAGCCATGGGAGGGGGGGGGGGGTTATGGGGGGGGGGGGGGGTTTACACACAGAAAAATACCAAAGGGGGGAGTTAACCCCCCAAACCCCCCCCCCCCCTGTGTACGCGCCTGCCTCAGTCACACAGACTAAACCGACATCAGACTGACAATAGACATACCAACATAAATACATTACCTCAACATTGCTAAAGTGTTGTCACTTTAATAATGGGTCGGCTTCGAGTCGGGTTCGCGGTATAACGAAGATCATAGTTTAAACATAAATATGTCTGCTGCTTTTGAGCAGCAATGCAATTTGTTTCCATGGCAACTGTCACAACAGGCAACATTGAAGTTAATTAGAATACCCAATTTTGTGAGTCAATCAATGATCTAGATTGCTACTTAAATCATACTTCTTCAAACGATGTCAAGATATACAAGATAAGCAATATCATGTA
>JAVYIG010018585.1:0-18404 GCA_035222895.1 Strongylocentrotus droebachiensis | reverse complement strand
CTTGACGTCATATTGTTGGAATTTGTATCTTGGAATCGTAAACAAATAATGTTTTTTGTTATTATGTGTGTTTTTCAAACATGTCCTCAATTTTATTTAATTGTTTTAACTTTGTTTATTTATTTAAGTTTTTTTTGCCTTGTAACTTGCATATATGAAATAATACGTACCAATACCACAACACAAGGAATGGTGTGGCGTGTCATCTCTACTGGTCTCTGCATGTTACAATTTATTTTTTTTGGGGGGGGGGGGCTGGGAGTTAACAGATTTATATCTGATCTTGTTTTCCTGTAAATATGTACATACTATAAATAAATAATAAATAAAAAAACAAAATTGCATTACCACAACGTGGCATAAATTAATACACGATTACACCTGCTTATCATTTGTTATTTTGAGTCAGCTTGACGTCATATTGTTGGAATTTGTATCTTGGAGTCGTAAACAAATAATGTTTATTGCTATTATGTGTCCTCATTTTTATTTAATTGTTTTAACTTTATTTATTTAGATTTTTTTTTGCCTTGTAAATTGCATATGAAATAATACGTACCAATACCACAACACGAGGAATGGTGTGGCGTGTCATCTGCATGTTACAATTTATTTTTTTTTTGGGAGGGGGGGGGGGGGGCTGGGAGTTAACAGATTTATATCTGATCTTGTTTTCCTGTAAATAAATAAATAATAAATAATAAATAATAAATAAAAAAACAAAATTGCATTACCACAACGTGGCATAAAATTAATACACGATTACACCTGCTTATCATTTGTTATTTTGAGTCAGCTTGACGTCATATTGTTGGAATTTGTATCTTGGAGTCGTAAACAAATAATGTTTATTGCTATTATGTGTCCTCATTTTTATTTAATTGTTTTAACTTTATTTATTTAGATTTTTTTTTGCCTTGTAAATTGCATATGAAATAATACGTACCAATACCACAACACGAGGAATGGTGTGGCGTGTCATCTGCATGTTACAATTTTTATTTTTTTTTGGGAGGGGGGGGGGGGGGCTGGGAGTTAACAGATTTATATCTGATCTTGTTTTCCTGTAAATAAATAAATAATAAATAATAAATAATAAATAAAAAAACAAAATTGCATTTCCACAACGTGGCATAATACATAATGGAGACAATGTTAATGATGTAAGGGAAGGAGATGAAAGGGATTGGTGAGGGATGGAGATGATGAGAGGAATGGAGACGATATTGATAATGAAAGGGATGGAGACAATGTGAGGGATGGAGATGATGAGAGGTATGGAGACAATGTGAGGGATGGAAAATTGGAGATGATGAGAGGAATGGAGACAATTTTGATGATGTAAGGGATGAAGACGATATTGATGATTAGAGGGATGGAGACGTCTCCATCCCTCCCGTCTCCATCCCTCTCATCGTCTCCATCCCTCTCACCATCTTGTCACCATCTCCATCCCTCCCATCATCTTCATCCCTCACATCATCTCCATCCTTCTCATCATCTCCATCCCTCTCATCATCTCCATCCCTCTCATCATCTCCATCCCTCTCATCATCTCCATCCCTCTCATCATCTCAATCCCTCTCATCATCTCCATCCCTCTCATCATCTCCATCCCTCTCATCATCTTCATCCCTCTCATCATCTCCATCCCTCTCATCGTCTCCATCCCTCTCATCATCTTCATTCCTCACACCGTCTCCATCCCTCACCAATCCCTCTCATCAACAGCGTCTTCATCCCTTACATCATCAACATTGTCTCCTTCCCTCTCATCATCTCCATCCCTCACCAATCCCTCTCGTCTCCATCCCTCTCATCAAAGAAAGAAGACGATTCGTTATATCGTCCTCGACTCTTAATCCTTGTCTGAATTCAGTTTCCCCGCTCCCGCGCGAAGCGTGGAAGCGTTGACGTTTCATAAATTATTAGAGAAAGAAGACGATTTCGTTGTACCGTTCTCGACTCTTAATCCTTATCTGAATTCAGTTCCGTCCCCCCTTCCCGCGCAAAGCGTGGAGGCTTTGATGTTTCATTAAATAATTAGAGAAAGCAGACGATTCGTTTTTACCGTTCTCGACTCTAAATCCTTGTCTGAATTCAGTTTCCCGCTCCCGCGCGAAGCGTGGAAGCGTTGACGTTTCATAAATTATTAGAGAAAGAAGACGATTTCGTTGTACCGTTCTCGACTCTTAATCCTTATCTGAATTCAGTTCCGTCCCCCCTTCCCGCGCAAAGCGTGGAAGCTTTGATGTTTCATTAAATAATTAGAGAAAGCAGACGATTCGTTTTTACCGTTCTCGACTCTAAATCCTTGTCTGAATTCAGTTTCCCGCTCCCGCGCGAAGCGTGGAAGCGTTGACGTTTCATAAATTATTAGAGAAAGAAGACGATTCGTTGTACCGTTCTCGACTCTTTATCCTTATCTGAATTCAGTTCCATCCCCCCTTCCCGCGCGAAGCTTTCAATAAATAATTAGAGAAAGAAGATTCGTTGTACCGTTCTCGACTCTTAATCCTTTTTCTTCCCATGTCCTCTTCCTTTTTTCTTTTTTTTCTCTTTTTTTTTTGGGGGGGGGGCGACCGCCCCCACTGCCCCCCCCCCTGGCTACGCGCCTGCCCCTCCAAAATAAAAGAAGGCGATTCTTCAGCTCACTTCTCTTACAGTACTAGGCTAGGCCCTTACGAGAGATCTAGCTATTTATCAAGTCTTTAACTTTTAGGAGTAAAATATGATTATCTGATTATGAAAAAGAAAAATTCCATTCCTTCATTAATCGAATAGACCTCTGAATGACTAATCTAGTATATGATAATGATGTAGATATAGATCTAGGTCTAGTTTACTCCCTAAATCAAATTGGATATTCTACTCGGAATAAATAATGATAATACAGTAGATATAGCTCAAGTTTGATTAGTTATACTCACATCACTCGATCAAATTGGGCAGTACAACCATGCAATGCAGTGAATTCCCCCGCCGACCCGGCCGGCGGCGCTGTACGGCTAGCTGCACACTGAGCTGAGCTGCTGCGGTAGCACTAGGCAGTAGTCTGCTAATTTACGGCCAGGACGAAAGAATGTGAACAAACATCAACCATCTCGTCTAAAATGTACTATATTCGACTTCTCAATAATGAAATTTGTGTCAGGAATAAAAAATAGACCTTCATACGAGATAAAAATGATATTTTTGCAGTGATTTACCGACAAAAACACTGCTCGAATTTCAGTGGTCCGAGTAGATACAACGCACATTTAATGTACGTGCGGCAATGGGGATTGCGAGCTGTGAGTAAATTGTCCGAAATGTCATTTTTTTGTCATTTTACCTAAAGATAAGTTATAGATTGTCTTCATTGGTATCATTTAACACAATTACATTACAGATTTTAGTTGGAAAGGGCATTATTAAGTCACAAAGAGTACAAACATATACACATTGGTATCTCTCGATCGATTAATCAGGTCGGGACATCTCGGCCCAGTTTTTCCAGCTGGGCCGAGTAGTCCCGTGGGCCGAGTTAGCCCGACTCCGTGCAATCTCTATCAATTAGTCTAGAAATCTATGTGAAGGATTTTATTTTCAGCAGACAAAGCCGAGTGCACGATAATGCCCCCAATGCATCCCCCTCATCCCCCCCCCCCCCCCCGTTGTCTACGCCCCTGTTATACTTAATCCAGTCTTCTACTCAAACCTCTCATCCTGCCTACAACTTTCTGGTTTACAGTCCTTCTCAGGACTATACTCACTTCCGAAAGATACTCTTCCTTCCAACCTCCACTTTCTCGCCTTTCCATCTCACTTCCATTTTTCTATCTACTTTCCTCAGTCCCTCGAGGACTTTACACATGGTGTACCGTAAACCTCATCCGTGATTATTCATACCACCATGCAAACCTTCAAACATCATCATATATACTTTTGTTGTTGTTGAATTTTCGATTTTTTTTTTTTTCTTTCGAGGGGGTGTGGCCCGTTTTTTTTTTTTTTTAAAGATTAACGTTACCACCTCATTTTCTGATACATGTTTTTCCCAGGATGCGGGAAGGGGGGGGGGGTGGGGTGGGGGGTGGATTTAGTTTATAGTTTTTAAAAGGTAAAATTAACAATACCACCTTATTTTTTGGCCAGGGGGGGGGGGGTCGAGAAGGTGAAAAGGGGCATTTATGAGAAAGTGAAGGGGCTCTTAATTAAAAGGTATGGGGGCTCTTATCAGAAAGACAAATGACACTCACCAGAGATGAAAAGGGCCCTTATGAACGGAAAAGGGGCACTTATTATAAAGGAAAAGGGGTATTTGTTGAAGGAAAAGGGGCATCTCCTAAACTTGAATAGGGGCAATTATCTGATGTAAAGGGGGCACTTATCAAAGGTGGTAAGGGGGCATTCATAAGGAAATAGGAGCACTTTTTCTGTTGCCCAATTCTTGAGAAAATAAATATGTCCTAAGGGGCATTTATCAAAGGTGAAAGGGGCTCTTATTTCAAAGGTAAGGGGGCTCTTATCAGAAAGACAAATGGCAATCACCAGAGATGAAAAGGGGCACTTATTATACAGGAAAAGGGGTATCTGTTGAAGGAAAAGGGGCACCTCCTAGATTTTAATAGGGGCAATTATCTGATGTAATGGGGTCACTTATCAAAGGTGGTAAGGGGGGATTCATAAGGAAATAGGAGCACTTTTTTCTGTTGCCCAATTCATGAGAAAATAAATATGCCCTTAGGGGCATTTATCACAAGTGAAAAGGGGCTTATTATTTCAAAGGTAAGGGGGCTCTTATCAGAAAGACAATATGGCACTCACCAGAGATGAAAAGAGGCACTTATTATACAGGAAAAGGGGTATCTGTTGAAGGAAAAGGGGCACCTCCTAGATTTGAATAGGGGGCCGGGCAATTATCTGATGTAAAGGGGGCACTTTTCAAAGGTGGTAAGGGGCATTCATAAGAATGTGAAACCCATTAGGAAGAAAAAGGGGGCACTTATATGGATGAAAAGGGTGAACTTTCCTATGTAAAGAGGGCACTTTGGGGTACTTGAAAATTGTGGGGATGGGGATGCCACCCAGGAATTACACTTTACAAAATTTGAATGGTACCGCATGCCAGTATTTCCTAATATTTTCCGGTATTTACCAGTATTTCCCGCCCGCACCCTACTGCAAAATATGCGTCATGTGTCCATATAATGTTTAAATTAGTGGCGGATAACGTGGGGAGGGGGGAATTGGCTGCTGCCCTCCTTTAGTTGTTGTTGCTGCCTTAAAAGGGGAGAAAGGAAAAGGAGAGAGTGACAGAAGAAAAAGGAGAAAATAAAGAGAAAGGTAAAAGAGGAAAAGGAGAGAGAGCGAGAAAATGTATTGAATCAGTCTTTCAATCAATCAACCTCTCGCCAGCTTTTCAATCTTGCCAAATTCACCCAATCTTTTCTCCCAGTCAACCAAATATTCTTATTTCAATCAAGCATATGTGTATAACTTCATGTATTCTCTCCATTCTCACTCGCGTTAAGATCATCCAATTTGTTTTATTGTGTACAGGGGTCAAAAGAAAAGTGAGTTATGTTTTTTAATAAAGTCCTTTTTCATCTTTTTCAATTGTCTGCATTAGTATCAACTATTGCTCGCAATATGGATTTGATTTTTATTATGAGTTAAATAAATTAAATGAAGGAATATTTGATCAATCAAACAATTTTTCTAACCCACCTCATCACCACCAAATCAATGCTCTATCACCACAATCGCGAAAACTTTCGAAAAATCAACCCAAGGCAATTTCAACAGCCTTGTCCATCACCATTTGAACTACCGGTATATGTGGTGTGAATGTGATTTCTATGGGATATATAATAGAGTACTGCAATATCACCCTTGAGTGGATTTACCGAAAGTCTTTGCCATTGTGTTATTGTATATATCTTACAAAACATACCAATATATCACAGCGTCATTGATACTTCAACCACAATCTTTCCATCAACCATAACTAATCAACAGAGTTGCCACCTAGCTCGCTGAATGAAACATGAAAGGCAATGCCAGGCTAATGCTCAAGATAATTCATATGAGATACGGTACACAAATTATTGTTAAATCAAATCACTCATCAAAATTTAATAATATGCGTGTAATGTCAGGCCAGTCTTGTGAGTTGTAATGATCCCAGCATGGACTTTTCTGTGTTTCTACATTGATTTACTGACGTTTCTATTCTTTCAATCTGTTGACTATGAAATACATGAATACAAAATAATATATACTATGGTCTTGTGTTTCAAGAGTGGCCTCACAGGTATTAACAGTGTTCTTCTTGAGGGCCTGCAAGCAGAGCCATTTATACACAGAGTTTGGCCAACTTGATTTCACTGGGTCACAACATGGCATATATTCTTTTGTTTTGTGCTTGCCCAACAAAGCAGTAGTCGCCATATTGTGTCCAACTCGAACTGGGTTGGCCAAACTCTGTGTATAGATGGCTCTGCCTGCAAGTTTATCATTATCCCTGCATTGCTTTGGCATTTTAATCTTAAAACCCCTCTTAAGTGTTGGAAGCACTAAAAGTTTGATGGCAAAATTTCACTTAAATTGTATTAAAATGTGAAGAGGATGTCATTTAAGACACATTTCTGCAAGGATTTTTAAAACTAATGTGTTTGAAGTCGAATATTGAAGAAATAATACAAAATTTAGGAAGAAATTAAGAAAACCCAAATCATGTATTCTTTTATCAGTACTCGTCTTTAAACACATTTTTAAGGGGGAAATCTTTGCAGAAGTGTGTCTAAAATGACATCCTATTTCACATGATACAATTTAAGTGAAAATTTGCCATCAAATCTTTGGCAAATTTAGGGCTCCCAACACTTTAGATTTAGAGGGTATTTATTCTTTAAACATGGTTGAAACTCACAAGTTTGACATACTAAGCAGTAAACACCATCTCAGATTCATGACACAAGAACCATGTAAACAAAATCACAATCACACATTATTTGATATATTTGCTGTAAATTGATTTTAATATGAAATCAGAATAAATCACAGGCCAAATGAAAAATCATTATTTCTTTTGAAATCTGTAAAGTTATACTGGTAGTCTATATAAAGCAAATGTTTGAAAAGGGGAGACTTGAATAGTACAAGGTGAAAGCAAAAAATGATAACTTAGGGTAAAACGTTTGCCAATATTTTTCATGACAGATTGAAAAAGTTTGAATTACATAGGCGATCAGTTTTGTCATTCTTATATGATGTATATTTTGATAATGGAAACTAACTGATCACTAAAAATAACGATTTCGATTTTCAAGGAAGCATAACAAATTTACAGACTTGCTGAAAGGGGCCACTGGCCACAATATTCAATCACTTGAAATCTTTTCCATTTTTTGCACTGCTTAATAAAGATCGATAAAATTTCAGAGCAAATTTACACAAAATTGGTTTGATTTTAACAATAAACCTTTTCAAATATTTTTGTATATTTGATCTGGTTGGCTCTCTCTCCAATGGCAAAGACAAAAGTTGTTGACATTTTGAACATATCAATAATGCAAAAAATTCAGTTCTTCCAAAAATTATTCAGATTTTTGTTCTAAATCTGCCATGGAGAGAATAAAAGAACATATTACCAATGTTTTTTAAAAAAAGAGATTATTCTGTAAAAAAAAAAAAGAGAATGAAAGATAGGCAGAGGCAGAAACAGGGCGGGAGGAGTGGAGGAAGAAAGAAAGAAAGAAAGAGAGAGAGGGGGGGAGATGTGATGGATATGCAAGACAAACATTAAACAGAGGGAAATCTTTCAACATGAAATACCACAGAGAGTGCGAGCTAGAGAGAGAGAGAGAGAGGGAGGGATAAAGAGAGAGACATAGAGAGAGTGGTATTACTGATATAAAGAGAGAAAGAGAGAGCGAGAGAGAAGGGGTAGGTATGAATAGTCTTTTAAAAATCACACACATCTGGTCATATTCATATCATATATGCCCCGGGCATGTTGGGGACTTAAAGAAGTCCAACAGTACTAATCCAAGGTGGAGTAATTGTACTGTGAAATTGTCAATAAACACAAGAACCAGAGTTTAAAAATGCTGTAAACAGGACCATGTCATTGGGGTGAATAGGAACAAAAATGAATTTAAAAAAACGTGCCCCCCCCCCCTTTAGGAATACAGTAATGCAGATCTTTTCTAGTTTCCACTTCATCCATTTTATCAAATAAAATGAGTAGGGTCAGCATCATTCCTGATACAAGATATATTATTTGGTACTGTAAACAGCCCCAACATAAAAAGTTTATTTTTCTTCTACTCATTCAGATGTTTCTAATCACCTCATTTTCTGGAATCTTTTAAGTCTTTACTAAGATATTGGTGTGAAATGTTCCTTGTTTCAAGCATCAAACACCTTAAAAAAACAAAAATCTGCACTTGATAATGACTGGATTCTCCAGAGAAGAGAGGTTCAGAATGAGATAAAATACACCGATAACCCTTTTGTTTTCAGGAAAGGTCAAAGGTCAATATTTCGCCCCAAAACAAAAACCCGAGTAGGCCTACATTTCACCAGAAGATGGCTACTGTGAAATCAATTTAATGTTTCTTTCAATGAAAAAACAAGTAAATAATTTTTTTTAATATGACACTTGTAGTTCACAGTACACTGTTGCACATCGAGTTGGAATCGTTTTTTTCTCACCTTTTTTCATGAAATGAATGAGACAATATGATTTATTCTTGATAGATAAAGTGTAAATGTATATCGTCCAAGAAATGTACAGATCAACATTCAGTGCATTGATCAACAATGTTTTTAATTCTGATTTTGTTCTTGTTTTTTTTACCATCACTAAACATGCAGGTACATTTGTACTTCTTTTACAGACAGAACCAAAGACAACAGCCCTAAAACTTAAAGGTAATTCAAAGTTTTGGTAATATTTCAACAGGATTGAATAATGAAATTCAAAATTTGCATTACCATTGTGAAACCTATTGTTAGAATAAGCAACTTTAAAACAAATTTGGCTCTAAAACGCTAAGGATTTCGAGAAATTAAAATCTCAAATTTATTGGTGCTCCCAACAAATTTCAAATAGGGCCTACGGCCATACAACGGTAGCTGCGACCATGAAAATTGGTCGATTTTAGTCAAGAAACATTGTTTTGAAGCAAAAATTATATCTATCTTGAGAGGGAACTATACAACAAAGAGTTTTTAGTCATAATTTCATCAATTTAGACTAAATTTCAACCGCTACAACGATCATTGAATATTGTAGGATCGCAGATGCCTCCAATATGTTCATTTGAATCAAATTCATGACCCCATACCAAAACTTTGTATTACCTTTAGTAGCCCCTTGCATTTGTTTTTTTCCCCGTTTTTATAAGAAGGCCTATATTTTACATGTCAAATCATACGAATATCGCCATATTACGATAACCAAACGTAACAAACTGCTAAAACAGTTGAACTCCTATCTACCAAAAAAACAAAAATCTTTCGCCAAACATGTCATCAACATGTTGGGGATGGCAAGGCCATCCAACAGCAAATTGCTGTGAAATTATTATTTCACCTCACACCACAAATAACAGCTAGAATATATGAATTAATGGTTCATTTCAGTTTTCACCGGACATGGACAACATTTGCCCAACAGTAATCCGTTTCGCAAATTCTTTTTTTCTCATAGCCTTTTCACATCTTCTACACATCTTTTCTACATCTCATGCTGATTATAGACCTCCGCTGGCCGCTGTAAAGGAGGATTCCATCCACTTCCGCCGATTCTTTTTGGTTTAATCAAAGATTTATATATTTTGACAATTAAAGCACATCCAGTGATGTGATAAGTTGGCCTGCCATTTAAGTTGTGATGAAATTAAACTATTCTGAAATCATAGCTACTCCTTTTGTCCTACTGAAAATTCAGGAATTAAACAAAATTAAGAAATACAGATGTGAAACACAAAATCTGGGAGCCATAGACTATGGAAAAGGTGAGATCAGGCTGAATTTGCCAGAAGATGCAATAATATGGGTGAAAAGGCTATCAGAAAATGCTATATACCATAGTACCAAAGTGCTCTTGTCACATATACCCGTCATGAAGAACTGTCTTTCTTCAACAGTCTTTTTTTAATATGATTCAGTACTTCTTGCCAATTTAACAGTGACAAATGTTGGACAAAATCAGTGAAGATTTAATGTTTTCCTTTTAGGTATGCACAAAGGCTGTAAAAAGAGACAAATTGTGGGATGTAATGTCACACTTTAGTACTCCACATGACCACAAACTGCTAAATATGTTGATTTATTTTCACCAAACATGCGAGAATGCATGTTGGGGACAACATTGGGCATGTCGTCCAACAGCAAGACCGCTGTGAAAGTCACGTTTACTGATCTAGAAAAAGAGCACATGCGTAAAATAGGACTTGCCTTGGGAAGAGTCGGTTTTTCCAAATTTAGAAAATAACCGGCCACTCCTCTGCAGGCCCGAGCGCTTCCTCGTTGATGAGACTATGGTGATTAGAAATAAGGCAAGGAGAGAGAAGGCTTGGGTTGGGACAGGTTTATCAGCTCTATATATAAACACACCATGTTAGACTCAATAAGCCAACAAAATACTGGATACGTGCTCATGAAAGTTATGTAATCATTATTCATTTATGCACAGGCAGTGCACTTCATGATGCACATGTGGAAGTATTCTTTGAAAAGGGGAAACAAACTAAGGCTATTTATGTAGCATGTCCATCGCTGTAGGAGTGATTATTTCAGAATATACAAAGTGGGACCTCTTCACGTTTTGAAGATCTATGGATATTCGGATTCATTTGAAACATGTGCTAACCGTGAACTGGTCTATTAAAAGAAGGCCGTATTGAACTGACAAACAATCTACAGCGTTCCTTCTGTCATGAAGCGTCATCTTTAAACTAGTGCCTATTTTCTTCTTCTAATAGCAATTTGTTGTCTTTTACCAACCGACTTTCGACCATACAGGGCAGTACCATTAAACATAATTTTCAACACAGATATTAAATTTGAAACCATCAATTTTATAAGATAAGTGGACAGATGTATAAATTACTAAAAACCTGTTGTCAAGTATTTCTATAAATTTGCTTGTACTGTCTCATGTTAACTTTTGTGATATGGTGCAAAATTAAGTGAAACAGCCGAATTTCTTCCCTAAACTAATGAAGAACAAAAATAAAATAGCAACAAATTTGATTAACAATTTCATTTTTGAACTTGCCTTGAGAATACATTAGAGAGATCAGCAAAGGGGCTGTAAACCAGCATCTGGAAAGTGTAGGAAAATTTAAACATTTAAGCTCATATTCTCACTGTATCATCATCAAACAAACCGAAAATTACAGAAATATTCGCAACAGACAGGATACATATTTTGATAGAGAAGCTTTACAACCTCAGGGAGATGTACATTAAATATCTCCTCATGTCTTGTTGCTGATATTACTGCAATTTTCCGTCACCACATCATATATAAACAGCACAACACAACAAATTGCAACTTTAATAAAGACTGAATTCTTTATTCACAAATTCTGCTATACACATACAAAGAAATAATTTTACGTGATGGATTTGTTAAAGACCATTATGAGGCACAAAGAAGAAAAAGAAACATGATAAGAAAGGGTCATTCAAACCTGTCTCTCTCGAGGCTACATCTTATGCTCTCAGTCAACATACAATATGGTTATAAACATGCAAATATACAACAAAGGTATCAACAGGTAATTAAAACAACATACGACTCTGGCTGGCTTAAAATACACTGGGCAGGGCATATCTAATTCATAATCACATTAAATGAACATTGTGCAAATTCTCATATTTACGACTTAAGAAGTTTTTATGCCTTAAAAGTAACAGCACTAAAGTAAAGTAATATTCAATCATTCCGTGATGACTTTATCTTTGGCTAGTTGTACACTTTATTTGGTTATAATAACTAGATCAATGAAAAGGAGCAGATTTGTTGGAAATACATTTACAACATATGAAAAACATATACTGTACATTTTATTTCTTATCAACATTTCCACTGCTATAAAATGGATAGCTTGTGATGAAATCTTAAAATAAAGTGTACTATCTTTAATTGACATGCCTCGCTAAGTAGTTTCCTCATGCACCATTTAGTGTTTAAATTGAATAAAAGTATAAAAAAAATAAAAAAATAATTCATGCACAGCTAAAGACTGGTTTACTTTTGTGAGGGGTTGTTATAATCTCACACCCAAAATGAGAGTAAAGAATCTTCTGTTGTCTTCGGCTAATAGTGATGCAGACTTGCCATTCGATATTGTTACATGAAATTGCAATGAAATCACATCAAATAATATGAGTGAAATTCAAAGATATACAACTTGAATGTCCCATAATCTTACCGATACAATAAGATTTTTTTGTTGCTTTTTTTAAGCACATTATGAAAATAATTTGATGCTAGAAAAGAAAGTGTAATTTGCAAATCATATTTTCTTGATGTCAGTGTCATGGAAAAGTAAGGCTATACAAAAGGTGCTTAACCATGAAATGTCTTGTACTTATGATGCAAAATAATATTGCAGAAGTTTTCAATTGAACTTCATGGGCTGTGAATTCTTCTATTCTGAATTTAATGGCAGACATTAATCTGCAGATTCCCATGTCTTAAAAACATAACATAATCATCAAAAGCATTGTCCTACCTTGTCAGAAAACACTTACCATTTGTACCCAGCTGAGTGCCCTCAACAATATTTCAGCTCTCGTATTGCATCCTTTCAAAGATTTTGTTTCTCTGTTCAATAATGATGAACAAGAATCTCAAATTATACGTTAACAATCATTTCCAGATTCACAGAAGCCAATACCTTTAATCAGCTAGATAAAGAAGATTATTTCATGATAAAATATGGACTCAGAAAATATCAATAGCCCATTTTCGTAATGTAATCAAATTTAAAGCACAAATCTTTGTAAGTGCAATGTTACAAATTATTTCATTCACCTGTTACAAATAATTTCATATCAATAATCAGAATGTGAATTGCACACATTAATTGTTGCTAGGTAGGACAAACATTATGGCTCGTTTGATTACACTACGAAAGTGGCCTATTGAACATGATTACGGCTACATGTACAGTGGAAACTTGTTATAATGAGGACATTAGCCATTCAAAATTACCTTGTTATATCAGGGTAAAAACCATAGAGGCAACTTAAGAGCCACGGCCAGCAAAATGAACTTGTTATATCAGGTATCTTGTTATGTCAGAACTCTCTATACAGAGTTTCCACTGTAAATGAGTAAATCGTTAAACATTACAACTGAAATGGATGCAAACATCAAAATACCTGATATACTGAATTCATGACAAAGTATTAAAGCATTCTAATGGTATTTACATGGTGGCATTACATGCACAAATTCAGAAAGATATTACAACAAATCGAGAAGACAATGCTAAGAACACACATTCTCAAAATAATTATAATTCATGTACTTACTCGTTGTGGAGATACTGAGCGCACAAATCTCAAATAACTTCATGTCCTGGTTTTTAAAAACCCAGACATAATCCTCAAAATTACCCAAATCTTGCGTTTAAAAAAAAAGCATAAAATAAAATTTCATTTCACCACTTAGGATTTTCAAAAGAAAACTTACACACACAGAGAGAATGATTTAATGAAAACTTCCTTTTTTTAGAGTTAAAAACTGCATGCCCTAACAATGCTTTCTTTGCCTGTAAATTAAATGAACATTATATACTTTGGATTTAAATTTAGGAACATAATTTAAATTTTTAAGTAAAATTTAATTTAAAATTGTATAAGCATAATCATACGAGCCATCTGTATATCAGCAAGGTGGCCTGACATTAACAACTGAGTTTGAATGATGCATCAAAACATAATTAGACCAAAATTTACCCCATAGTTGGCACTAACACATTTCTAATCAATGATTTGGAGGTTGTAAGACATTTGATTTCTTGATGTAAAAGAACATTTGTGGAATGTGCATTAAAAAAAAATGATTATTACCTTTCATTTAGACAACCTTACCCATGACAGAGCGTTATCATGAAGATGAATTAATTTTCATTGATGTGTTCATGGCGATTGTGTTATCAGAACAAAGGGCAGTGTTCGTTGCCTACAGAAGTTGGCCAAAGAACTTCCTATTTTATTGAGATTATATTCTACACAAGGCCTCACCATTGTTATTATCATTCAAACAATAAAAACTGTACAGCCTCAAGAGATTATCATCAAAATCAAATCAAGGACTGAATTAGGATTATACCTTAGTCACACCAACTAGACTGAAAACAAACCAACAATAATAACCCAGAGAAAAATATATGTTACCCCAAACAACCAAGAATCAGTCGGTTTAGAATCAGGTGGCGGTATGACCAAGGTATAACAATATATCCAGTTTGTGTCAGCAAAAGAACTACTCCTCTCATATCTAGAAAGCTACAGACATGAACTCTTGCTACGATAACTACAGGTTTATGCAATATGTACATCAGATCTGACAAACCTGGAATCTTGATGCGCCTGATGGTCCGACAAGAGTTCTTTAAAAAAGTACAGATTATATCTCAAACCTGCATTGCAGAAAAGTCCATCACCATCAACATCTCAAATCTTAATCATATGGACTTTATCTCAAACCTGAATTGCAGAGGTGTTCAACAATGTCTGGTAAGAGCGCAAAGACAAGGTGAAATCATACAGGTTCTCCGTGTACATGAGATAGATGGTGTCGTCAATGGTTCACATCACATTAAGCTTCTGGGTGTGCATCAAAAAGAGGACATGTTACGGGCACAGAGAAGAAGTGATGATTAATCTGGAATTACGAAAACCAAACTATGTACATTTTAAGTCCAACCTTCTCAAGCTGGTCTTGGTCTTCCTCCTTCCCTGCTACGACCGACCGACCGGAGCTGCTGATGATCCCTTCCTCAGTACATCTGGCCACCGCCTCCTCCTCTACCAGGCATCATATGAGGGGGCATGTTGGGGGGCATACCAGGGTGCATGTTAGGGGGCATGTTAGGTGGGCGTCCCCCATGCATACCGGGTACACCATTCATACCCATCCCTGGCATACCTGGATAGGGTCCTGAAGGCATGAATTGAGGCATGTTTGGAGGTAAACCACCACCTGTAATAGGAACATACCAAGAGTACACAATAAATAGTAATTTTAGCGATTATCCCGTTATAACCAGCTGGCAATAAGCCTAATTTATCAATACCTTAGACAGCTTATCAGAGCTTGTTATATACGCGCCTTGTTCCTTTTAGTTTCCGTTTATATTGTTTGATTCCGGCTTTCTGTTCATTCTTGCATTTTACTCTGATGAGTGCAAGACGAAAAGCTTAAGTATGGCTCTTTTCAACGTGATTCTCTGACAATAAATACAGTAACAATGGGAGAGATCTTATCATACTGAAAAGGTACAACGAGAAGGGATGATGGCTCAGAGGTGTCATTGATATACACAAACAAATATAAGAAATAATTAGTGAATGCTTGAAACATAATTTGACATAGCAAGAGGCTAGGATCTCTAAATATCGGGATCTAATTGATATGGAGATCTTTCCATTGGCAATTCAGTCATGTGTGCAGACAGCATGCAACTGCTTCTCCATTCATTGTGTACTAAAAAGTACTAAACATTTCTTCAATTTTCTTTTGATCGACCTGATAATAAAATTTCAGTTCCTAGCTAACAAAGAGGACATTAACATTGTCAGTGACAACTTGATACCACAGCCTGATGTTGTTGCCCCAAACAAAAAGAGATTTGAACCAGGCAAAAGTTTTGATGAGTTACAATTTATGTATACCCCTTGGAACTGAACAACGTGATGATTATTTCAGTTTTAATTATGTAAATTACTGTAAAACTAACCTCTTTGGTCCATTTGCATCATACGTTGTGGAGGCATACCCATGTGACCTATAAAACAGAAAACAAGAAATAAGAAAAACTTATTTTTGTATGGCTACACACCAATGTCATAACACACTGTTTGGGGGAACTTCACCCAATGCAGCCAAAATAACATTGTATCATTTGATCAGAAAATATTAAAGTATGAAAGTATGTCAAACAGAACAGAACAGTCTCTAATAGATCCTGCAAATGAATACACATTATGAACAACAATTTGCATATTTTCAGTACTGAGCTTGAATAGGTTGGCCAGGAATTGACAGAGAGCCGGTATACTTAACAAGACCGGCGTGTAACACAAAAGTTATGCTCCACTGACTTTACATAAACATTTATGATACTTTGCTAGAAATATTCATATCATTATAATGTGGATGTCTTCAAGCACATCTCAGAGGCAGTCCGTACCTTGATGACCCATTTGCATTGGAAGCCTCATAGAGGGGTGCATCTGCCCACCACCCATCATGTTCCCTATGCTTGGCTGGGGTGGTGCTTGGGGCGGCTGCTGCTGCTGCTGGGGTGCAGAGGAGGGCGGGGCTATCGATGTAGGAAGTGTAGGGGGCTGCGGTGGGGGTGGTAACGTTGGAACCACGGGTGTGACCTTCTTATACCTCTCTTCCCTGGATCGTATCTCTTCCTGTATAACACAAAAAGAATAAGAGAAGAAAAAACAAGAGGAAAGAGAAGAAGAAAAAAAAATGATTAAGAAAGGTGTTGAATACTGAAACCTCTTACAAGCAAGACAGTTACAACAATCATACTTTTAGCTGATTGACATAAATCATAAAAATAAAAGTAAAATAATATCTTATTGCATAACTTTGCACCTAACAAGAAACAATTACAAATATTCAATGTTTACATTAATTTGAAGCAAGTTCTCAATTGCATGTTTAAAAGCTTACTAATCAACTTTATAAAGTTCTTCAGTATAAGCGTAACAAGGTTTTAAGACTTCATTCATGTGACCAAACATTCTTTTGGAAGTGAAAAAAACAAAAACAAAGAAACAACTGTAAGACCAACCTCTTTTTCTGGCCAATTTATCAGACTGTGTTCGTATAGTAGTTCTCTACTTACCAATGACCGTTCATCATCTGGATGTATAATATTACTATTTGAACTTGTGTTGATAGTGCTGGCCTTGCCCTTACTGCCACCTGCTGTCCTGGATACAGGAGGCTTAGGGTCAGGTGGCTGCTGCGATGACGACGACGATGCTGATGATGGAGCAGACGCAGCTGGTGGTGGAGCTGGTTTGGGCGGGGCAGATGCTGCTGTTGCTGCCGGGAATGTTGGTTTGGATGGTGCCATGGGAGGTGCTACGATGTCCGGCCTTGAGAAACCACTAGGACCCGGTGAACTGGCCGCTGAAGTAGCCGTCTAGGAGAGAAAGGATGTCAGGTTCAGGTTAACACCACAAGACAAAGCATATATTCAATAACTATTCTATGGACTTGACCTACACAAGAAACTATTAAAGATACCTTTGCACAATAAAGGAAGATATGTGTCTCATGGCAAAATCAATCTCTTGTGGTAAGTGGATGCACAACATTAATTTTCAGACATTTCCAGTGATTCATTAGCACTTATTTTTATCAATTGCAAGCAATCATGGCAAACATGTAGATAAAATCTGAAAAGTGAGAGCTGTAGTAGTCCAGTAATCATGAGAGATTCATACCTTGAAATTATGTTCATTCTTATTAATTTATCTACACCTAATATGTCATCACAACTTCTATATGAAGCAGAAAACAAATTACCGAATGTTAATATAATTTGAGCAGCTAACTAGAACAGCTGAAGACAAAAAGTTATGGAGAACCAGTGTCTCAAGGTCCATTTCCTTGTTGCCCTTAACGGCATCCAAGATATGGGACATAGACAGATAGATATCAGGTACAGTCAAACCTGTCTATAGCGACCGTCCAAGGGAAACACAAAAGGTGGTCTTTGTAGACAGGTACCTTTAGTACATGTTTCAATGAGAAACCATTTTCAAGGGTGAAAAAAATGTGGTCTTTATAGACAGGTGGTCACTAAAGCAGGTTTGACTGTAGTTGGTAAAGAATGAATGAGAGCTTACAGCAGCAGCACTGGGGAAGAGAGGCTTCGCCGTTGGCGGGGCCGGGGGAGGACGTGATGAGGGTGTGGCTGCGACCGACACTGCCTGCATGGGAGGTATTGATGGCATGGCTGTAGACATGGGAGGCATCCTAGCTGCTGCTGAGGCGGTGGACATGGGCACCTGAGCTCCAGGATGACCAGGGTGAGCTCCAGGGTGTCCAGGGTGAGCTCCAGGGTGACCTGCAACCATGGGCATCATGGCCTGGGGAGGCATGGGCGGCATCGGCATCCTAGCAGTACAAAAAC
>JAVYIG010018584.1:0-18424 GCA_035222895.1 Strongylocentrotus droebachiensis | reverse complement strand
TATTTCTTGCCTGGCTGTAAATTTAGTAATTTGTCATTCTCCAACAAACACATACAAACGTATTTACTAAAAAGTTAGGAAAAATCTCGGAAATTATGTCATTTCTTTCCCTTTCCTTCCTTCTCTCTTATTTTTTTTTATTGGGGGGGGGGGGGGGGGTCAACAGCCTGGGAGGCAAGGCCCTTTCGGCCCCCCGATCTCCTTCTTCCCCCTTTTTCTTATTTTCTTCCTCTTCTTTCTTTCCCTTCTCTCCTCTTTCCCTTTCCCTTCTTTTCCTTTCTTCTCTCTTTTTTTTTTTTTTTTTTTTTTGCGGGGGGGGGGGGGGGGCCAAGGCCCGCTCGGCCCCCCCTGGATCCGCGCCTGCTTGAGTATGATCGTAAACATTATGTAATCAACATTGCTTTAATTGATTATTGTTTGTTTTCCCTTTCTTTGGTGGTCTATTCTACGGATGGATGCAGGGGGTAAGTAAAGACGCTGCAAGACAACCAATATACATTATGATAGATGTGATTTTCATGAACTATATATTGTGATAAACACACGTTCCAGTTTCAAACACAAACCGACTCGTTTATTCGCGTTTCGAATTTTTATGAAAAATGTTGTGTGGTTATAGAAACTTTAAAGCCCCACTGTCCTACTTGTAGATACTTGCTCCCTCTATATAGAAAACTTCCCCAATCGGTGCCTGTTGGTCCCCCATGATCCTCTTTTTCTTATGTTAGTTGAGAGCTGAGTTAATGAGATAGCCACCTGTCAGTGACCTCGCTGTGTGGTCTAATCCCTTCTGGCCCAGTAGTATTGACGGTCTTTAAGGAGAGATATTACTTTAATATTATTGCTTATTTAATTAAAGCTAACTCAAATAAGCATTATTTAATTAAACATGAGGATAGGATAATGACAATATAAATATGAAATGGTGAGTCTATATGTGTACGTTTTTGGAGCAAAATACATTTAAATATCCTACATGTATATGCCACGAAACGTTTGTTTCCGATTGGAAAGTGTAAAATTTTCATGAAAACAATTAGTTTCCCATTTTGATATAAAGTGGCTCGTGAATAATCTCTTTTCATTTTAGGTAACAAATAATCTTTTTCGCCAGCTTACCAAAAATTCATTTTCTTTCTTTCTTCATATTCTCTGGATTCGATCAAACTCTGGATTCAATAACCTCTCGAATAGGGGGTGAGTACTTCTAACACACATTTCTTACATTAACATAGATAATATAGTTTTAATAATATTTATATAAAGTTTTAAAAATGATATAAAATCAAAATTTAGGTTTTTACAATGTTTTTCCCCTTCATTTTATCAAAAGTTAAAACAATTTAGCAATAACACATATAATGCGAGTGAGGGGGGAGGGGGCAAGAAAGAGAACTACAACAAAAATCAGATCATGACCCCCTTATAATTGCCCGAATATGAGATGACAATTGCCTGAATATTGGAATTCAAAATTCTCGTGAAGGGGGTTAGGGGGGGGGGCACATCTCCCTTCTCGAATATGCCTACAATCACTGTATTGAAAATAAATGAAAATGATTAGAATATCTGTGTTTCTCTTTAAATTTTGGCAGACGTGCATGATATGCGGACAGCTGAATTTCAAGAGAGGGTGTGTCACAGGATATCATCTCATTTCTTCGTAGAGTCTGGATAATATTCGATTTACCTGCATACGAACACAGTATCGATATAAAAGGGGATGTCGACAGAAGCGTGATTGGGGCGTGACATCCACATTTAAAATTCTATCAGTAAATGTCGATTTGTCAGCAAATATTCATAGTTGTTCAACTTATGTTGGTAAAGGAATTAAACAACTATTTTGTTCTTGCCCGAAATGTTCTAGAAGCTTGTCGGCAAATTTGGTCCACCCCGGGCGGCAGAAGTGGGCGTTTTTTATTTTATTTTATAATTTTAGTTTTCCTCACTTCTTTATTGGTGAAACTGCTCTTGTTCCAGCTTTGTCGAAGACCTCAAACCCATGTATATCATCTCGATCGGGGAGAGTGAAAATACTTGCTACATGGTGGACTTTCATCCCTTTCCAACGAGTAACATTAAACCCTAAATTGAGCTACTCTTTGCTTAGTTTAGTAGTTAAACAGCGTCAATATATCTCTGAAGGGATACCTCTTAAAGACACTATGTCCCTTTTGCAGCCAACATCAAACTCTGTAGAACTTATGCATATGTCATGTATGTCCTATCTGTGAAATATAAGCGTTAGCAGTGTCCTAATATTCAAGTTATACTGAATAAAAGAAAGTCTTATCAGAATTGAAAGTTTTCAATGACCATAATGCTGCACCTAAACACCTCACATATTTTATGTATGTACATAATTTATTTACTAAATTTGCATGGATTTGTATTTATGTGTGGTTGCTGATGTAGTATGCAATGTAAATTTGATTTATTTATTCATTATCACAATCTTAATTACTTAAAAAAAATCATCTCATGGGAATTTCATCAGAAATTGTCTTCAAGTTAATAAAGTCTATTGTGCTAATAGCACATTTTATAAGTGATTCTAAAGGGCTATTAAAGCTCATCACAGGCCGTCTCTCAGGTAATTCTCATGATGGTATATAAAAATTCAAATGACAAGCAAACTGATGATGTATTATGGGGCCTATCGGATCATATGTGAAGTCGAATCCATCAAATAATTAAACCCAATTTTAATTTCAGTCAACCAGAATCACATGACTTGCGTTGATTTAGTTTTATTTCATTTTTTCTATTTGATGTCGTGATCGATCAAAATTTGTGTGGAAGAGGCCCCCTCCCCCCAAATTGGTATTGGTATAATCATTTTGAATGACAAGAGTTCTGAAAACAAACCAACAACAATAAAAGATAAATATTCTTGATACATGGATTACGAATACAATGATTTAGTTTATTGCATACATCTTTCCATTATTTCAATATGAAGTATAAAAAACAAATATGAATGCAATTCTTTAAAAACAAAACAATAGTGACAACTCTAGTATGCTTTGAAAGCTACACATGTAGATGTTTACTGTTTGTAACAAAACTCCTATCCAGGCCTCCATAATTGATATAAATCAATTGGTCATCAAACATGATAATAGCTGGCTGTATGCCAACAGAAAGACCCAAAACAACACAAATGGATACAATAACAATTTTGTACGATCATGCAACTTCTGCAGACATTGTTAAAGGGAAAGTCCACCCCAGGATTTTTTTTAGCTGACGATATAGACCTAATAATACCATGAGGAATGATACAAGTCTCATTAAAATCCATGATCACATAACGAAGATATATATCGCGGTACACTGTTATCGCACTGATCTGACACGACGAATCATGAATGAAAGTGAAAGCGAAAGTGAATGTCTGCGAAATAAGAAGGCAGCTCGCAACATACGTCACAATTTCGATACTATCGGTTATTTTTTGGCGATCGTTTCATGCCCATGTAACGCATTTGCATTTGGGGGGCGGCTGATTTTCGATAAAAAAGTCGATATATCTTCGTTATGTGATCATGGATTTTAATGAGACTTGTATCATTCTTCATGGTATTATTAGGTCTATATCGTCAGCTAAAGAAAATCCTGGGGTGGACTATCCCTTTAACTACTGGCAACATCAGTAAATAACCTACATATAGCAACTGTCATTATGTTGACATAAATTTAAGTGCTATCCTGCCAAAATAACATTGACTTGGCTGGAAGACAACAATCTAGATGCAACTTGCAAAATGTAAAGAGGTTCCAATTACAAGAATTTATCCCACCCCCCCCCCCCCAACAAAAATATAAAGGCCTACAGTGTAGCGAGATAAACATCTGTTTATAGCTTGATTTTATTTGTCATATCTAAGTGCTAAGTGTATAATTGAAATGAGTAAAACATGAAATGTAAAATGATGCACACTTACACATATAATAGTTATACAAATGTATACATCTCTTTGATACAAATGGTTTCCTTTGGTTACATCAATGGTCAAGGAAACAAAATTGTGAAAAGCCCTAAAAATGATGAAGAAAAAAAGAGGCAATTCTGAGAATATCTGGTCAAGGTTCATACATACATGTATTTTAGAAGGAGTTCATTATGTGTTTTAAATAGTATGTGTAATACTGGTAAGATGCAATCATATCAGTGACTCATAACTTTACTACTATTGTCTGCAGGTTTATCTTATAACATCAAAGACATATTCAATAACATTGCAATTAAAAATAGCTCCAAGATATCAATCGATTACTATGAAATATCATCATTGTGCAGAAACTATGAAATAATGTTTCTTTCAAGTATACACACATTCTTGATGTACACCATTGTATTTATTTTTAGTGATGATTTATAAACACACTGACTGTTAAATATTGAATTTAGAATGTAAATTGTTTGTTTGTTTGTTTTTATTTCCGAAATCCATATATACATACAAGTTTAAAAAAACATACATATAAAACACATTTCAAACGATAAAAAAGTAAGTAAATGTGTAAAGTATAGACAAACGGTTGGATAGCCCATTTCAGAACCATTTTCAAAATGGTCCTGTTCTTCCATGGGGTCCAAAAGCAAAAATCATATTAATTTACATACAATATCAATTTTTATAAAAATCATAGTAATTTACCAAAACACTACCCCCCCCCCCCTTATCGTTCCCCTTAAAGCAGCCCAAAAAAATGAAAAAGTTAAATTCCAACTGCATTTGAAAGATGATACTAATTTAGAACTTCCCTATAAAAGGTGGGGCGTGAAAATGTCTTCAAGTGGGAAAATAACGACTATTAGTTGTCAAATCGACTTTAGGGCTATAGAGCCCAAAAGTAATAGTCTTGATGTTCAGACAATTGTACTGAATGGTCATACGTTTTATGCTGCGCAAAGATTCAATCAGTTTAATCTTGGCCATCACAAAAAGTGGGTTATTGATGTAGACAAATGCTCATGTACCCTTTACAACTCTTTTCAAGTATGTTATTACCAAAGAAGAAAAAAGCCAGTCAGTCACTAAATAGTGTCTGACAGTGAAGTCTAGCAAGTAAACAGGTTTCCTTGCATAATTTGAATATGAGGACACTGCTAACGTTTAAATTTCAAAGATGGGACATACATGACATATTCATAATTCCTGCAAAGTTCTACAGCGTTTGAGGTTGGCTGCAAAAGGGACATAGTACCTTTAACCTAACCACCCCCCGCCACCCTCTCGATACTGCCAACCCCTCCCACTACCCCTTCCCAAGTCCTCCAGTGTATATTATCTCTGTCATAACATTTCAAACTAAACTTTTTATTTCTTTATTAAATATAGCCAAACTTCTTGATTGTCGAATGTGCATAGACAATCCATTATACAATTTACTTCCGCGATACAGAAACATACGCTTACAATTCTGTGTTTTCGGTTTAGGCAAAACTAAATTAGTACTTCTGAGGGCATAGTTAGTAGTCTTAACAATAAACTTCTCTTTCAAATATACAGGTGCCAAATCGTGAAATATTTTATACATCAAAGTATAACTGTGCCTAACTTGTCTATTTTCTAACATTTCCCAATTTAAAATATTATGAATTTCACTAATTGGTTTATGTTCAGATAATTTATATTTAAGAATAATTCTACGTGCCCTGTTCTGTAATTTTTGTAACATGTCTACTTGAGACTTAGTGCCCGAATGCCATAACACGTCACCATAATCAAAATGTGGCATTATTGCGGCATTATATACAAGTTTTAACCCAGTCTCATTAACATAGTTACGCAACCTTCCTAAGAAACTAATCATTTTTCCAACCTTTTTACATAATTCATCAGTGTGTACATTCCATTTTAATTCACAATCAATAAAAATACCTAGATATTTAAATTTGTCAACTTGAACAATATCATTATCATTAATTTTTAAGTTCAACCTATTGTGTCTGTTCAACATATATTTAGTGCCTATCAGCATACTAACAGTCTTAGTACAATTTATTTTCAACTTATTACAATTCATCCAAGAATATAACTTATGCAATTCAATATTCAAAACATTTTCAATATTACAAGGGTCTTTATCTGAATAATATATAACGGTGTCATCTGCATAAAGGTGAACCGAACATTTTTCAAAACAAGAGGGCATATCATTAATAAATATAAGAAATAGTATGGGGCCTAGAATAGATCCCTGCCTGTTTGTCAGAATTATATGGTTTATGTAATAAAATATATGTAACAGTCAACACCTTATACTTTCATTGCTTCATTATTCCACTCGAAAAGAAACACACTGACAATATTTAATGCAGTTAAAAATTGTATCTTAGAAATAAGTAAGGTATTTGAAAGTCTAAAACTGTATTTTCCTACCATGATTTAAAAGTTCCTACAGGGTTCTCGCCTGTATAAAAAATCTTTGGTGCAAAAACCGAGTATTAGTACAGCGGATAAGCTCCCAATATAATGAAAATTGTGCACTTTTTGAGAAAAGCATGAAACTTCTAGCATAGTTAGTTTCAGGGCTCAAATTAATTTTTTGTCCACGGGGGCTCTTCCAAAAAAAAAAGAGCCCCCTGTGAGCCTTCTCACGGGGGCTCGTTTAGTGTTGACGGGGGCTCTTATTTTAATACAAATTTCCATAGAATTGGTACCCATGAAACTCCTACATTCCTTGGTATTTTATCATTATCATTTATCAAAGTCGGCTTTTTCCCTCTTAAAAATTTACTCGTTACATAGCTCTTGATGACATTCTTTCCATTTTTTCCCGTTCTGCACATAATTTGCTCCTCATTATTCGGAGCAACCTTATTTACATACTTTCTTTACGTTTAGTTTTTATCATATCCTTTCGAAATTAACACAGGGGTGGATCTAGCTTTTTGCTAAGGGTGGGGGGGGGGGTAACCCAAATACGATGTGGAGCATCGTCCACGAGCCGCGTAGCGGCAAGGCGATTTTTGTTGTTGCTATTTTTAACCCCCGTAAGTGATGTTTCCCTGGCATCTACTAACATGCGGAGCATCGTCCACGAGCCGCAAAGCGGCGAGGCGATTTTTTGGTGCTATTTTGAACCCACGTTAATGATGTTTTCCTGGCATCTACTGACATCTACTAATACTGTGTAGGTCTGGACGTGATAGCATTTTTCTATGCACATCACATTTTCACTTGCCAGTCTAAGGGGGGAGGGGGGGGGGGGGTAAACTCCCTCAGCCGCCTACATCCGTCCCTGCAACATCGCTGGTCTTCAGATTTACTGGTCGAGTTACATTATTTGCTGGTCTTTTAGAATCACCAGATATCAGAGGATTCACACTTTTCACAACGAAAAACTTCTCCATGTTTCAGTCCTTGCGCGATTGCCTCCAGCTCTAGCAGATATTGGGAGTCAGCATGCACACCACTACTGACGGCCGGCCGCACTAGCTGCACTGCGAGCTTCCGTTGTTTGTATCGGTAATACTCATATAGATGGGAGAGAAAGCGCCATCTTAGTTCCATTTCTTTGGTTTACGGTTCGAAAATCGATACTCAATATTGTGTTAAAGTTATATAAAAAAGATAATCTTTATTTTAGAATTTCACGGGGGCGATTTTTAATTTTGCAATCGCCCCCGTGAGCAACCTGACGGGGGCGATTATGGAGCTCACGGGGGCGAATCGCCCACCGCCCCCTTTTTTTTTGAGCACTGGTTAGTTTAGACCATAAGATTTATTTTCAGATGTGGAGGGAAGTCAGATTTGACCTCTGATGACCCTGAGAGGTCAAATCCTAAATGGCCGCCGGTCCGCATGGTCTAATGTACAAACACGCTTAACTTTTGAACTGAATAGTCCAGAAAAACGTTCAAGGTGTCATTTCCAACTAACTCGGGGATGCCAATTCATTTGGTAATACTTTTGAGTACGCCAGAACTCAGGGCTTTGCATTAAGTCAAGGTCAAGGTCAAAATTGACAAAAAAATAGCAAGTTTTGTATGTTTACAAAAAAGTTTTCCCATTTATTTGTCCCCCTATGTTCTCACATTTCTTTAGGAGTGGTTCCCCTGCATAGTCTCCATCGTAATCCCTGTCAGTTAGTTTATTTCACTAATTATAGCACCAAACCATTAGTTTTCTTGTAACTGACCATATGCATATGGCATGGTCAGTGGGCAGCTAGGCAACTGCTCCTTTCCATTAATGCTCAATAATACTGGTAAGATGTTCTTTAAGTTACTTTGTGTTTTATTTGGTTTAAGTAATTGAAATGATCGCTACAGAGTTTGAGGAACAGGCCATAAAGCAAACTAACATTTCTGCTAACACTAGACAACATCACCATGACCAGCAACCTTGAGTGCAGGCAGCATTCTTGAGGGATGGGAACTTCTGACAGTACTGAAAGAGATGGGGAATCCATCTCTAGAACAAAGTCAAGACATACTAGTCATTGGCACAAGCGACATATCATGGACATCCAATTGGCTGAAACGGGGAGAAGGATTGAGACCCTAGGTAAGCAGTACACAAAGTTTGTGACAGAAAGGCTAGAGCAGTGTACGACACCTGTCACACAAACACTTCATATGAACAAGTTGCCATTTTTCAGTCGGCAGCCGGCGAAAGTTATATATGTTAAAACAGAAGGCACATCTTGCAGCACTTAAGAGTGATTGTGGTCTCTTTTTGAGGATGTACATCTCGTGTCAGACGAGGGATGGAGATATGGACAATTTCTTCTCTCATGAAAACCAGGCAGCCCCGCCAGCTTTGTTAACTGGAGGAAAATGCGGTTTGGAGTTAAAGCAGATCTACTTCGCTGCCTGGAATCAAATCTGCCCGAAAACAATAGTGCACCTGTGGCCCAAGCAATACTTATTGATGGTGAAGCTGTGGTTCAAATGCTCAACCCTGGAACATCAAGAACATTTCAAGAGTATGGAGAAAGAGTGTTTGCCCCATACATCTTTGCGAGAAAACCATCCGCATCGACCTTGGCTATGGTGTATACTTACCTGCTAGCCTGAAAGCCTCAATAGGGCAGGAAAGGGGAAAGGGCACCAGGAAAAGGGTGGCTCCTTCTACTGTGCTGCCAGAAAGCTGGAAGGACTTCCTTCGATTCAATGAGGACAAAACCGAATTGTTTGATTTCATGTCATGCGAAGCCGTTCACCTTCCTCTACCACAGGGCAAGGAACTGTATAATATGCAACAGATGGAAGTGGAGTACTCTGCTCTCCTGCTGAGTCACACTTGGCAGGCCTTGTCCCATGGGTGTAAAAGTATAACCATACGTACTGTTGGTACTGATGCAGTTGAACTGGCCGTGGCTTCATTCAGCAAGACAGCTCCTGATGCTGTGGATCGCTCTTGGTGTCAGATCAAGCTTTCAGTACATAGCTTTTCATAAAATCATGATAGTTGCCACAATGAGTCCGACACACTGTATGACTCTCCCAATCTTTTGTGCGTTCACCGGGTGTCACACTGTTTCTGCATTCACAGGAAAAACTTAGATGTCTTTCCCAGAGGTGAATGATTCCTTCAATGAACTCCTGTGCATGCTTAGGGAGGTCAGTGAAGGGTCAATGTTACTGCCAGAGCGATTTGTGGTGCTGATACGACCGAACCAGTGAGAGCATGATAGTGAATGATGCCAGGAAACGGCTCTTCGCACAGAAGTCTAGAAACCTGGAGAACTTTCCTCCATTCCAGGCAGCACTCAAGCAGCACCTCAAGCGCACTTGCTACCAGGCCAACTGTTGGAACCAGAAATTGGCCAAGAATCCAGAGATGCCAGAGTCATCTGACTTGGGCTGGACAAACGAAACAACTGGGTGGCAGCCTCTTTGGACCACTCTCCCGGAAGCATAACAATTGTGGCATGAATAATCCACTGTCGGTGCAAGAAAGGATGCACTGAACTGTGAACTTGTTCTGGAGACTGTTAGATTTTGATCGTTACCATCATTAGGATATTTATAAGTTGTGGACAGTGCTAAATTCATGTGGATATCTATAGCTGTGGTTATGAACAGGTTTAGGTTCTATTTTGAATAGCTTTTTTGGTCTTCAGGGCCCAATTTCATAAAGCTGCTTACCGGTAAGCAAATTTTCGTGCTATAACTGTAGCAGACAAATTTGGTTAGCAAGAAAACAAGGCGTCCACCTTGTACGTTCACAATGGATTTGCATCGTTACAACATTCATTTTCGTCCAGTAAGCAGCGTAAGGTTAATGCATTTTTGTGTGCTTACGGTTAGCAGTGCTATGCAGTTGAAACTCATACGTAAGCACAGAACCAGCCGATAAGCAGCTCTATGAAATTTGGCCCTGGATAGTCAAAGTGGTGGTACACGGATCTTTTTATAAATTTTTAAAATAATGAAACCTTAAGTGTCAAAATAGAGGCAAAGTTTATTTTTAAAAAGAAAACATCACTTTTTTGGCGTAATATGACCTTTAACTTGACCTTATTGCAAATCCCTGAGTTCTGGCGATCTCAATGTATTACGTAATGAATTGGCATCCCCACGTTAGTTGGAAATGACACCTTAAACATTTGTCTACACTTTTTGGTTCAAAAGTTACCACGTTTGTACATTAGACAATGCGGACTGGCGGCCATTTTGGATTTGACTTCTCAGGGTCATCAGAGGTCACATCAAACTGTTAAATAAACTAATTGAAAAAGATTAAGGTGGAGAACTATGCAAGAACCATTCCTTAAAAAAATTGAGAACATAGCTAGGGAGAACAAATGACAAATAATGGGGATTTAACCTTCTGTAACCATTAAAAACTTGCTATTTTTAGTCAATTTTGACCTTGACCTTGACATAAATGCCACACCTTGAGTTCTGGCGATCTCAAAAGTACTACCAGATGAATTGGCATCCCCAATTTAGTTGGAAATGACACCTTAAACATTTTTCTGGACTATTTGGTTCAAAAGTTACTGCGTTTATACATTAGCCCATGCGGACTGGCGGCCATTTTGGATTTGACCTCTCAGGGTCATGAGAGGTCAAATCTGACTTCCTTCCACATCTGGAAAAAATCTTATGGTGAAAGCAAACTATGCTAGAAGTTTCATGCTTTTCTCAAAAAGTGCACAATTTTCTTGCTAAGCCGCTGCACTATATGGAGGACTTCAGAAGAAAAACAAAATGCCCCAATGAGGGCAATCAATAATGGAAATGCATTCTTTGAGCATTTAAAATAGTAGGGTTTTTCTAAACCGTTCGATCCCCAGTGATGCTACAACTGCCTGCGAGACCAGGACTCACTTGCATAAAACTTGTTATCGATAACAAATCAAAACATTATATATCATATATCATTGCGGTGTGAACAGCCTCTTACTTCTTAGAAATCCATTATCAATTAGATATATCATCTTGGCCTGGTCAATCCAATAGGCAATAATGGAGCAAAAGTGGGTGTTATTAGATTTCGGCAAGGAACTAGGAGTTGACATAGTGGAGACGCTATTCCTTGAATTTCCAAAAGATGTGCGACACAAACTGAAGAACGATGCATTCAACTTGAAAGGACGTCACGTACTGCAACACCAACAATGTCAATAAGATCCGACCACTGTTCTGTTGTTTGGGGACAGCAAGGCAGAGCTCAAAACACCTCTTGAGAGAGCACTCTTTGGAAAAGATATTAAAGCAACACACAGTCCTCTCGGGAGAGGAAAGAGAGCCACGATAAGGAGCACAAGGCTTGCTTCCGATTCCTCAGAAGAGGAATATGATGAGGGCCCAGCCCCCAAAAGAGAGACTAGGAGAAGGAAAAGACGATAGTTGCCAAAGAAAAGGCAAATGCGGAGAGCATCATGGAGCGGCTCATGGAGAAAAAGAAATCGGCTGAGCCCAGGGTGGAGCCTACCTGTGGCCTCAGCAGCCACAAGAGCTTAGAGGAGGAAAACAAAGCACTCAGGTGCTCTATTGCCATCATAAAAGAGTTGCCTGTTTTACCTCAGGCAATTAAAAGCTCTAGCCCCAGCCCCAGCAGCAGGCCCAGTGCTAGCTCATTAAGCCCCATCCCAAGTGCCAGCCACAGCCCTATCGTAGGTGCCAGTCCTTGCCCCAGCCCCATCCCATTGAAGCCCAAATTGTAGTGGAGAACCTTGGGCATTTGTCACATTACAGAGAGACCCGAACACATCATCTGAAGCATTGATGAAACACCGCCCTGGAGACTCTTTGATGAGCAGGGATGAGGTTGCCGTCCTTGCTTCTAGCAATCCGAGGACCATGGTTAATGATATAATGCTGAAGGTGTTCGGGAAGGAAGTGCTGGTTGCACATTCCCTATTAGGAACCAAATGCAGCTTGCACAAGGAAGCCGAAACACAGAGGCCAGCCCTTCCAGCAGCGAAAGTTAAAGCCATTCAAGATTTTGTTAGGGTATACTGAGACTCTCTTCAATAAGCATGCCAGCGAAAAGATGTCGAACTTGAGGAAGAATGTGAAGAAGAAAACTGGTCTGCAGGAGACAGGAGGGGATCTCTAAGTGGTTATCAATGTGGCATATATCCGCATTCTCCATAGACCGTATTCTTGTACACCCTGGCCTGCATTGCTCCATCCGAGGTCCGCAGAAAAGTTGCAAGTAAGACTGAACGCAGCAGACAAGTTGGGGACACCCGCCATCCCCTTTACTCCCATCAACTGGCCCCTACCCGCCTGAAGTCAAGGAAGAGCTTCCTTCATACAGTCCAGCCACTGTCACAACCTCCTCATTCAACCAGAGTGATCTTGTGGGAAGAGAAACGTTGTCACCACCATGAAAAGCTACCAATCCCGACCAAGTCCCTCAATAGGCTTCGCACAGGGGTGGGGCGATGTAAATACAACATGCATAATGGGGATACACTGACGACACAGACACCAACTGCGAGTGTGGAACATCCGTGCAATCCATGTCACACTTATTAAGATGCCCACTCCTAAATGACCAATGCTGCCTGGAAAACCTAGTGGCAGCAAATGAGAAGGCTTTTCAGTGTGCCAAAGCCTGGCAGAGCATTTGAGGTCAGATGGTGGATACGAAAGAAGAATACAAAGTGTATATATCCTTTTCTTGAACATGATATTATTTATTTTTGTTGCTTGATAAATCTTTATAGATATTTATCACAATTATGAAATTTTAGATGGTTACCATTCCGTTTTTTTTTATTTTCATTTTTTTATTCAGTTCTGAGTTTTGAGTTTTTGATCGGATGGGTGGTATATACACAACATTACTTATTATAGGCTCTGTATAAGCTTGGCCCAGATTCCTAACTGCAACCCTAGACCAAACACTTTACCTATCCCTAAACGTTGGTTTGTATAGGGAGATGAAGAACGGAGCATTGGTCATAGTCCCGAGCATAATTTATAGGATCCTCTGTGGGGTCTAATTTGAGTGAAAGACTTCTATAAAATGGCTGTAGGCCTACACATGCACAATCGTTTCCAATGGCCATAACCAGTATCAGAGATTTGTGATATACAAACACAATGAATCTTACACACTAAAAAAATGATGAGGTCATCAATGACGGTAGATTCTTATTTCAATGAAGTTCTCTGTTACGCTGTTCACACACATAATGTGTTAACCACATTAAAACACTGCTGGGTCAAAACTTTACATCTACATGTAGATGATTGATGAGAGACCGCTCTGCTGCATACTGGCCCCTAATTTGTGCATGTATTAATGAGACAGAAATGTGAGGTGCACTATGCTCATTTCACTTAATTTTGATTGCCAGATTTTGGTCTTTTAAGTAGTTTATCAGTAAAAGTCTGAGATAAATCAAATACATCCTGTCTAAGCTCTTCTGTAACAGAGTAAAGAAATTTAAGAAGTATATACTGGTAAAAAGCTGCAGACTTGGTTTGGAATTACTGTGATCCTTTGCAATAAATTTCAACATGGGCAAAACACAAAAAAGTTTGTAAAAACTGTTGCAGGATACCATACCCTACTGTACATAAATATTAAAAAAATGAAGAAGTGATATTAGAACACGAAAAGTTTGAGGATGGGTAACCTTGATACAAAGTCAGTATATAAGTGTGATTATCGGTGCAATTTTTTCCTTCATCACAGATAAACATTATCATTGGAATGCAGCACAAGTGAGAATATATAGTTCTCAGGCAAAATTAGCCATTCCTCATATATCGATGAAAACAAATGTGGCAGAGTATTTAGACTTCTGTTAATTTCTTTTCAATGAGAAGAGAGAAAAGAACACTTTGACTATGAAACAAAATCAATAATATAGAGTGCATTTAGGCAAATACAGATTCCCTTTCAGCTGATGACGATCCATCAGAATGCTCACCCCGTTGAGGAATGTAATTCAGTTCTTAGTCCACCTCAGAGGGAAGAGTTGTGTCATGAGCTACATTGTTGAGAAGAAGAGACAGAAGATCAAAAGCGATTAGTGATGAAGCATGTGAAAGTATTTCTTGTTTGTATACAGATAAGATTTTCAGACCATGGGCTTTGTGGTGGCATTCTGGTTCCTTGCTGATTTTGACATTCCTGGAGCATACCTGCCAACCTGAGACAAGAGAAATTAGGAGTAAATTTTTCTGGATGGACTACGAGGTCGCGAACCACCGAAGGATTGGGGTAGTAGCCCGTAGATTGGGGGGGGGGGGGGGGGGGGGGGGGGGTACACAGGACTTTAGGGTCTATTTTTTTTTCTCTCCATTTTAATGGTGCAAATGGGCCTTTTCCTTCAACCTTTTCGCCCCACACATAAACAATTTTTGTATTCTTTCTTATACTTCTGATTATGAACAGCACGAGTCTTACCCATTTTGTCCTTCAAAAATGGAGAAATCAACGAAGGAGAAGAATATAGTAGTAGTAATCCAAAATAAATCCGAGGAAGTCCGGTAAATAACAAGCTTCCACGATCGCAGTCATCGCACAAGCATTGAAGAAAACACGCCAATGTATACAGTGTTTATGCACGGTGTATCAACTGCACATGTAATATAAATACACGTGGGCTATACGCATGCAGTTACTATGCAACAACGCTGCATGTAGTGTATGTATTAGTACAACGTCCGCACACACTTTATCGATATAGCTTGCGCACGTGCTTCCATGTACTAGTACATGCAGTACATGGATAATGACTGCGGAACTAACGATCACGTTCGGGCTGCGCTGTGTATATCTTCTATGAGCGCGAGCGCGGATGTCGGCGTGATCTGGTTATCAGTGCTGTGTTATGCTTTAGTCTTATGCAACAGTCGTTTGTTTAAAAAAAAAAAAAAAAAATTAAAAAAAAAAAAATTTAAAATTTAAAAAAAATTAAAAAAATCGGAGTTTTGAGGCATGCAATCGGAATTCGGAGTGGGTATGAAAAAAGCGGAGTAACTCCGCCTAAATCGGAGTGGTTGGCAGGTATGCTGGAGAAACCTTCATGCAAGAAATCATGATATCATCGTTTTTTTTTTTTTTACTTCACCTTTTTATTTAGAATGATTAAAGTTAAAAGATTCATTTGGAAAAATGCTTTTTAAACTACTTATGATAGATAAGGATTGTCACAATGTGTCATGTTCTAGTGGGTTCCACAACTTAAATATAAAGATAGCAGGGTAAACCACATTACATAATTATGAGCATCATCCATCTTTACCAATGTTTAGCTGATTTCTGACTGGCAGACTAACAAAAACTATGCAACTTAGATTTTTGTTTGTTTTTGTTATCGACCACTTGGTTTACATTTCTGACCCAAATGCAACTAAATTTCTCAACATTTCATTCATAGTTACTTCATTTAGTGGGATTAGATCATTGGATGCCTATCCTACCTTTGTATCTCAGCACTTTGGTCCAGCTCTTCTAGGTTGTACTCCAGGTATTTGTCCATGCCCTCAAACTTGAAATAACCTTTGAACTTTGACCCCTTGAGCATCATTGGGAACCATAAGACATCATCAGGCCACATGGTGTGGTAGGGAATGGAATCTACGTCAAACCACTGCGGTCTCATCTCTGTCGATAAAAAAATAAAATATGGTAAAATACTGAAATGTTATTTATACATCAGTCCAACTTTGGTACTCAATGATGCAGACAGGATTCATGGTTACATTTCTAAAGAGAGGGGTTTGTGAAGTCAAATGAAAATTGATCAATTGTCAAAATATGCAGAACTTATTCAGTGCCCAGTGGTTATCTCTCACCCTAAGAGACTGTTTCTGTTCTCTCTGAGATTTCAAGTTGAGGTACTAAAGGGGAATGTGAAGTGATGCCCATGACGAGACCCCTTCCCTCTTTGATATACAGCTGGGTCATATTAGGATGTAACAATCTTGCTCACAATCATTAAAAAGCACAATACCTGCACTTGAAAGAAATGAGAAGAAAAATAGCAATGAGCACAAAAATAAGAAATTAAAAAAAAGGTGACCCCCCACCCCCCCCCCCAAGAAAAACACAAATTCAGCTATTTACAGGTTACCTAAATTTGACAAACATCCTAAAAGGTCAAACTTGTAAAAGTCTTACATACCCTCTGTTTCAGCTGGCTCTCCTTCAAACTTGGTTGCTTTGAAGACATGTACTTCCATGATCTGTGGTTCACCAACAAACTCAAAGTCTATGCGTCCAATGTGCTTCATGTCTGGTGCCCGGACACAACTTTCTTCAAGCAATTCTCTGAAAAGGAACAATATTGTCAAAAGTGTGGTTCAGCAAATACTATAGAATCTAATGAATAAAGGTTGCCAACTTTTTTGGAACAGTTTCAGGAAAAACAAAATAGTTACAATTTAATAAAATATAAAACGTTTAAGAGGAACATGGAGTTTCAACAAATCTTTGTTGAGTGTGTTCAAAATTCTTATTCCTTTGATCTTGGTTGGTTACGTTTGTTTTAACTGACTATCAAAAAGCATAGATGTGCTTGTAAATAAGCAACCAGGGGACCGACGGCTTCAAGTCCTCCCTGAGGGTCGTACTTGGTAACAACAAGGATTAATGCCTTACCAAAGGGCGCTAGTGTATCAACTTGTATCAGCTTGGTTTCGAACCTGGGACTTCCCGGTTACGAAACCACTCCTCTACCACTGAGAAATTGCGCCCCCATCAAGCAGGAGGGCCAGGCATTAAACTTTGAAAAATTCCACATTACCGATACTTCTTCATGATCTTGTAGCAAATGCTGATTCAAACAGGAAATGGTCAGCCAGGATGGCATCAACTAATTTTATCCACAGATTATTCAGGATCGGACAAAAAGCTTCTTCAGGTTCAAACAGCCTGAGGTATTGAACCTTGGGGGGGGGGGGGCACCCCTGTAGTTTGTATGGGGAGGTATTATTACATTTGCAGGGTTGGAGCACTTTCGTATAATAAAGCTTGAAACAAAGTAAATGCACCCAGTGTCTACAGTTTTGAAATTGGTCTGAACAAGTTCTGGAGAAGTGAACCTGCCAAGTTCAAATTCGACACCAACCTACCCAGTCATGATCCAGCCAATTGAACACGAAGAAGGAATTTGGAGCTGAATATGGAGGCTTAAAGCCTGCATTCAGAGAAACATGCTCAAATTTAGGTTATTGTGAGGATTACATTCTCTTAAAAAGTACAAAATCTCAAAGATACAAGATTTGACTACAAACATTTTAAAAGCTTCAAGATAAAGCTACTGAACCCTATAAAACGAAGCTTCAATACTTACCTCTCTGCTCCCTCTAAGATGGTCTCTCCCGGTTGCACCTTCCCACCAAAGCCGTTCCATCTCCCGACACCAAACCCTCGTTTCTTCATCCCAAGCAGGAGCCGGGTGTTCTGATGGATCAGCACAAGGGTCAAGAGTTTGTTTGGAACGCTCATGATGGAAACTCTTTGATCAATCAGCTGACCTGAGACTTAATCTGTAGACAATTATGGAAAAGGTAATACAGAGTTGGAATACATCAGAGGACAAAATACATAAGAGCAGGCTGAGCAGCTACTAGAAAGTAACTCAAATCAGGAAGGCTCCAAAACAAAAGAGTTCTTAGGGGGGGGGGGGGGGGGGGTGATACATGTAGATGTGAAGTTATCTACCGTAATGAGGATCTGAAACATTACGGTTGATAACTTCACACAGGCGCGCACCCGCCGCAACCCACCATCGGTATGCACTTGTATTGTGCAGCGGTTTGCCGTGAAACCTGAGAAAAAGTGTATACTAATAACAATATCATTTTTTTCCCGAAAAATACTCCAAAAATAACAAGAAAATTGACACGAAACAGGTAATATTTAATGAATATTTACTTCATTTTGGGTATGTTTTAGTAGGGTATCTCCACGCCAGAGTTACGGGTCAAATTTTGGATACGTTTCTGAACAAGCGCCGACCTACAGGCGACACTATAGTG
>JAVYIG010018583.1:0-18436 GCA_035222895.1 Strongylocentrotus droebachiensis | reverse complement strand
ACCCCCCCCCCCCCCCCTGCGTACGCGCCTGAGTGGAAGTAATAGTAGAAGAAGTAGTAGTAGTAGTAGTAGTAGTAGTAGTAGTATAGTATCGTAGTAGTAGTAGTAGTAGTAGTAGTAGTAGTAGTAGTAGTAGTAGTAGTAGTAGTAATAGTGGTAGTATAGTAGTAGTATAGAAGTAGTAGTAGCAGTAATAGTAGTAGTAGTAGTATCGTAGTAGTAGTAGTAGTAGTAGTAAAACTAAACATTGTTCATTACTTTAATTAATTATCATCATCACATCATCATTAGAAAGCACAATTCCAAGAAACCTTACCTGGCTTCTGGTGTTCATCTTGACAAATAATTTTCCTCTCTCAGTCTTGAAACTCTGGCATTCGCTGATGACTCCTCCCCCACGGGTAGGGATGCTCTCCAAAGTCTTCAACCCCATCAGATCGCGAATGATATTCTCCATCTCCGATAATACTCAACAATATAGGTTTAAATCCTGAAGAAAATTAAGAGCCGAACGAAACGAGTTTACGATCTGCCACAAAACAGGTTTCGAATCTCCACAGATTATTTTTAGGACCTGAACAAAATATATTTAGAGCCTGACCAAAATAGGTATCGAACCTCAACAGAGTATTTTCAGATTCTAAACAAAACAGGTTCAGAAATTAAAAAAACAGAACCCGAACGAAACACGTTAAGAACCTGAACAAAAGATTTTAAAAAGCTTAATAGAGGTTCAGAACCTAAGAAGCAAAAATATTAATAACAACAAAAATAATAATATTAATACAATTATTGGAAATGTTACCTTGCTGAGATTCATATATCGCACGTCCGTGTTAATACTTTGAGCAATCTCGGGATTAAATGGATCCGATGAATACTATGTCCATAAAGTGCCAGCTGTTAATGTATTTATATATAATATATATATTTATATATACAGTCACAGACGTTCCGTTTTTGCCAGAATGATGATTTTGATTCAAGTATCTTTTTACGGTGCCATATAATATCCAGGTATACAAAGTGAATTTAGCACTTGACTCTCAATTGCCTCGAAAATTCCAAATGACATCTGCACATGACTAAAGATAGATTGTTCAATAAGAGCACATAATCATACAGATGCATATATCGCGCTATATGAAATATAAAGAATTCATGAACAAAATTTATTCCGTAGATTTCTGCGATAGGAAAACAATGAAATGAGATTGTGGCATGAAGCTGAATCATATTATGTACGTTTATATATACCCGGGCTAGATTTGGTTATTGGGTAAATAATGGTTTGCACTTGGGGAAAACCCACTCGTTTTGCAATCGACGTAGTCGTAATGGTGCGTGTGTCGTAATGCTCTATTATGATGAATCATTGGATCGTACATCAAGACAATAATGTGAATAACCATATTGAGCAAATTGTCATATTATTTGGGTTATGTATACCCATTACGTTCCGTGTTTGTGCGTGTTATCTATCAGAGTGCAATACATACCCTATCGCCGAAGTGATCACGTTTCCTTTATTTCTCATGGCACTTTCGCCCCTCTTCTAAATATAAAGACCATCCGCATGCCTACTGTTTTTATATTCTCTTCAAATTTGTGTATAAAATAATACCATCAACGTGTCGGTGTTATATTTGTCCTCCTCTTTCACAAATTCGAGATCTATTCATCATAACTATAGTCTACTGTGAATCCAGTGAGCTATTCTGTTATTACGTACCCCCCCCCCCCTCTCTTCTCTCTCCATCTCTCTCTCTCTCTCTCTCTCTCTCTCTCTCTCTCTTTCTCCCTCTCTCTCTCTCTCTCTCTTGTGCCAATACACTGCTTCAACCATCCACATGCCTACTGTTTTTATATTCTCTTCAAGTTTGTGTATAATATCATGTTGGTTCATCATAACTAGTCTACTGTGAATCCAGTGAGCTATTCCGTTATTACGTACCCCCCCCCCCCCCCACCCTCTCCCCCTCTCTCTCTCTCTCTCTCTCTCTCTCTCTCTCTCTCTCTCTCTCTCTCTCTCTATTGTATATGCCTAAGCTTTAACAAATATAGGTAATCACTGTGAATCCAGTGTAATAACGTAGTCCTCCACCCACCCGCCCTCTTTCTCTATCTAGCTCTTTGATTTGATAGAAATCTTAATTTTCGATTACCTTGCTAATTCCTCGGCTATACATCTCCATAAAGTTTGTGTTATTGTACCCCATTTGATGGAGAAATGCACTACAAAATAAAAAGGGGAGGGGACGAACCCAGAGCTATATAATCAAGCTTTCCCGCTTGACTGTATAGTAATCCGTTGTGAATGTTTATATGGGTAAATGTTTTTTAGGGTTACTGAAAAATACAGGAAATTTACCGCTCGGCCGCTTTGTTACCTCGCATGTTTACGTATATGGGGGGGGGGGGGGGTGGGTCAGGGGGTCAAGGGGTCAGGGGGTGCCGCGGGTGCGCAGACCTGGGATGGGATTGACACACAATAATACAGAGTGATTAGGCAAGGGGAAAGGTCGTGAAGGACTTGATTTATTTTTATTTCATTTTTTATCTGATGAAAAGAGGGATATGGTCTCCTTGTAATGTACCACAAATGATCCCTGCGAATGGCAAGATTCGTTAGGAGGACAGTGGCCTAATCACCGCTCATCGTCGTCCCCTGGCTGGGCCGGGCGGCAGGGTCAGTCAGCTCCACCTTCCGGTACCAGTGGCCAGCGATGGAGTGTGCACCGGTCAGGTTCCCATCGACGCCCATGACGAGCCGAGCTTTAACCGACGGTTATCCATTCGAAAAGACCCAGATATTGATCAAAGTCCTCTAGTAAACCTTGGCTGATGTAAGTATTTGAAGTATGGTATGAATTGTATATTTTAACTTGAACGAATGAAGTCTAGAGGTTCTATTAACTAGAATATAGTTTGTGGAGACCATATCGGGTACAGCTCAGTGTTGACTGCTGTCCCATTCATCTATTTCCGTGTAGTGTCTCGGCTTACCAGACTAGTGCCGTGTCGCGTCTCCACGACCACGTCCGGACAGATTGTGCAATTGTGTATCCGGGTTGTTGTTTGTTGACATGTTGTTGCTGTTTAGTGCGTTCATACAATACACGCCAAAAATGTCCACAACATGATTTCACGATTCAAAATTTACAAGATTTGATTGCTCGCTGGAATAGGTCTAGATCTATGATAACAATATTTCTTTTAATACGATTCGTCGAAATTGTCGATCTAAAATTCTAAATCAGTTTTGTGTAGGCCTAGATCTAGACCTATCTTGTATTGTAAAATTACACAAAGGATATACGAATCGTGTAATCGGCCTGAGCGCGAACAAGCGAGGCATCGATCGTGAAGTTCATGACAACGACACTGTATTGTTATGTTCTCATAATGTAATGAGCAAGAAACCATAGGCCTAGATCTATCCTGTTGGTAATTGAATGTTTTGAATGAAGTCTTAATAAAACAAAGCTTGTCATTGTTCTCAACTCCCCCGCTTCAGAGCGACAGTCTTCAATCGTGTAAGTCTTCTCGATTACACGGTTACAGGATTAAGGTGAATCGTGTTAAATGTGTAATAAAGAAAATATATTGTGTGATCGTGTTGCTGAGATATTGTGTAGGCGTGTACTGTACGTTAAGAATAACATTTGTTCCTTTATTATTTACGTTTTATTGATTAAAGGGCATTGAAGTCTTGTAATAACTTCATTTGTATGACAGCAGAAAAATAAGGTAAACAGAATGGTGAAAGATTTAAATAAGTTGGATAAATAAAAAATTAGAAAGTTATGAATGTTTGAAATATGAGAACAAAGTGACAATGGTAAGCTTATGTGAATCTCAAATGTGCAGTTTGGTCAGTGCCTTCTCCCTTGGGGCACTACTCAAAATACATTTGGGATAACATTTTATTATTATTATTATGTCCTCTAAACTAAGACCAAGTCTCAGTAAAGAGAATATAAATTGTATATGTTGGAACAAATGGGAAAGTTGTCCACCACTACATACATCACAGAGACATTACTGACTTAGCCAATTTTAAGAGCCCATAGTGATTACAACTTTCAAAAATTCATAACTTTCTCCTATTTTTCCCCAAAACTTTTATTAAAAATTCTACTTCTCTGATTTTTCTGCTTACCTCTAGTCAAGAGTAGTTTACTCTAAAGGTTTCAATACACTGACCTAAGTATAAATGGAAGAATGGCATGTATTGTTTGGGAAAATATAGGCAGTCCAATAGTCACCATTTTCACCGTTGACTAATTGTCTAGCTTTTATCTTTCTCTCTCTCTAGTTCTGTAAAACTCATTTGACTTGTATTTCACTACTTAAACATCTTCTCATTATGATCTCCCTTGCAGAGAAAGAGATTCAGAGTGAGATGTGTGCAGCTGAAGATCTTGGTGCTTCTTCAAGTTTGCTATGACTTCCGAGACATGTGAAATATGTGGTCAGGAAGGGTTCGTTGGCGAGGCAGAGGTCAGGACACATATGCTTCTGGATCACGAGGAAAACTCTGGGTCGTGCCCTTTATGCGACCTTGCACATGTGTCTGTTGAAGAACTGGCATACCACATGAACACAGCACATCGCCATGTACTCAGTCCGGCCTATGCTGCAAAACTTAGCTCCAGTGGTTACAGGACGGAGAGTCGTGCACAAGACACCAGGGATGACGATGTTGTGGTAGCGGAAGAAGTTCAGGAGGAGAATTCCTTGATTTATATTGAAGACTACTTTGCTGAACCATCGGGTACAAAACTTCAGAATGGCGATTCGAAAGATAAGAAAGACATACATGAAGCTGGCATAGATGATGCAGATGTAGCACGAGAAAATGGAAATGAAACTGATGTGAACCAAAATATGAATGATAGGGAAGAGGGAAGTCATTTAAGACAATCGATGGATGTGAATGGCAATTCACATGATTTGTTTGACACGTCCTCAGTGTCTACAGGCGGAGGTGAAAGTAGCCTTTTGAATGGCCATGAAAATGGCCAAGAAGAGCCAGAGACGGAGTGTATGATTATTGATGAATCGAAGGAAGGTTTCAAAGAGAGGAAAATCATCAGCCTTGAGGCAGGCAGAACGGGGCCAGGGGAAGAGACACCTCAAGACCAAAAACAGAATGACCGAAAGAGAGGGAGAAAGGAACCTGATGTAAGACCCAAAGACACCCGCCAGTCACAGATTTTGCAATCTGCAGAGAGACGGACCAGCCACCAGTCACTGGATACTCAGGCGTCATCCAGGAGTGGGAACGAGAGTGTGGCCAGTGAGACCAGCAGCCCATTCCGTAAGCTCTTCAGAACACTCACGGGAAGGACAGCAGAATCTGACGTTGAGGACAGGAAAGAACAGAGTGGGATATGGGTCGACCTTACCAATGATTCCGAGCCTGATCTTCTTGATGATGACTCATTTGAGTTTATCGAAGATGCCCTGCCCGCAGAAGAGATCCAGTGGGACAATATCCCCAGCACGAGTAGCGATGCCAATCCATGCTCTACCTCCACTCCGACCAAAGCCAAATCGAAATCGGCAGAGGATGCAAAAGCAAAGACCCCAAACCGTGATAAACCAACTCTTCTTAGCCTTAGCCAGAGTTCCAAGAATGTGCAATCCCCTATCCTCTGTCCAATCTGTGGACTTGGAAGCTATGATACTGATTTCCTGTATAGCCACATCAACACTGAACATCCGGAAGGTGCAGTGGGAGGAACAAGCACTGGGACTAAATCACATGACAATGGAGCCGTCGGAGGTGATGACATCACTTGCCCTGTATGTGGGCTAGTTGGGCTAGGAACTAATGAAATGAATACACATGTCGAAGGCCACTTTGTAGAGGGACCATCAGCCGGAGATGATGGTGCCAGTACCAGTCGTAGTGGACAAACTGAAATGACAGATATGGACAGAAGGCTGGCTGAGCAGCTGGCTGAGGATGAGCGGCAAGAACGGGAAAGGAAGGAGGAAGAGGAATTCAAAAAGTTACAGGTACTTTAAGATTCTCTATCACTGCTTGTTATTCTTTTACTCATATTAATTTTATTATGTGAATTTAAGATAATGTCAGTACAATACTCCTAGCTGCCATGCATGAGTCAGTCACAAAGATGCTGAAATATTTAGTCTTAAAGAGAAGGTTGAGTTCAGGGAAGAGGTGAATAATAATTTATGAGCGTTATCATTGTATTATGCAAGTGTGGAAGAATGTCAGATAACAAATTTTCCCTGAAAAGCATGGCTCTTCAAATCCCTTAATATTCTAAATGTGGCATGTAACATAATAAAAATCTGGACAGATTTTTATGCCACATGTTCGTGTAGATGTACATCTTTTTGTGTACAGTGATTGGAACTTTACCAAGACTGGGCCAAATTTCTTATCATTTCGATGATTCCAGAACCTTGCAGTACACACCAATACTTATATATGCTAGATGATCAACCTATTCTGATCGATTCCACAACGTTTCTTTCTCAATGCAATCGCATGACCAAAACTCATCTTTATCTTTAAGCTCACTTCATGCAGTATGACCCAACTGCAAACAAATTTGAAAGAATTTGCAATAGCATTTGATTTGAAAATTGAAACATATAAAATCTTACTAATCAATGTTCGGAATATAGTCAATTAGTCATATAAATCAATCATGAAATGAAAAAAACATTATTAAAGGAGGGAATCTCAAATCAGCTAAGAATTGTCACTTCAGTTATGTGATGATTTGAAGCTGATTTACCTAAATGCACTAAAAGTTTGATTGCCAGCATTCAATCATAATTCAGAATCTCAATCTGAGATTTGTTTTCATTTCTGTATCAAATGTCATTGAAATTTCTTCAAAAAGTCATATTGCAGAAGATCGTACAGTTTACAGTGGGCTTTGATGTTCTTTTTGTGTGTCCCTAAAAGGCCAAGTACGGGACTGACGGTAAGGGAAACATCAGAAAACAGAGTGAGCGCAACTCATCAAAGGCAGTGTGGCGAGGTCAGATGACCCCTTTCGACTACCATCAGCAGAAACAAGCGCTTCAAGAAACGATGGCTACGGGAGTGGACTCTGGACAGTCTAGGACAAAAGGTACGATCTCAATCAAAGTTGTGTAGGACTCTTCAGTCTCAGAGAAATTAACTCTGTCCCCTTGCAAATAATTGAAGTAATAATGTGCTGACAAATTTTCCAGGATGCATGAAGGGACTTGTGTTGGATGATGCCCTTGCCTGGCTCTCAGTGTCTCTGACCTTGATGTGTCGGTATAAGCTGTAAAACATCGTTAAGAAAGGGACGTGTCAATCAAATTTATGATAGGGGTGAGGTCTGAACCATTTGTCAAAGAACTACATGTAAAGGCTCATTCACATTGCAGCGTTTTTTGTGTGTACTAAATGAACGGCAGGTGGTGATTAAAAAAGGTAGCTCCATGCTTTGCATACATGTGCTCACGTATATGTGTGTTATAAGAAACAAAGATATGAAGCGCAGTACGCTTACCCACCCTTCCCCCTTCTTAACTGCAGCAGTTTACCATGGCATAATGTGAACAAAGCCTTGATTATAAGCACCATTAATTTCATCAAAATACCACATGGCAGTTCACATTGAAACGTTACAATTTCCTTAAAAACACATCTATTATTTTTTTTTTCTCAAAAAATCAGATATCATTCCCAGACTACTTGACTACTACAACAACAAGGTCCACGGCGTGTCTTTTGCACGTCTCTCTTACAACTTGGATCATTTCTCCTCTTCCATGGGCGATTCCGGGTGGGGCTGTGGATACCGCAACATCCAGATGATGCTATCCGCTCTGGTAGAAGAGCCTCGGTTCAGACAGGTGGTATTTAATGGTGAGTAGCACCCTTCCAAGATCGGTTTTTGTAATCGGTTCATTATATAATAATAATAATGGTGGCTTCTTATATAGCGCACATGTCCGTCACATTCTGACGCTCCTGGCGCTGCCCCGATTATCACCCTGGCTTTAGCAAGACAGCCACTGCGGCACTCTAGCATTTCAAGGAATTAATTCCTGCCAGGTACCCATTTACATCACCAGGGTTGAGTGTGGCAAATGTAGATCAATGTCTTGCCAAAGGACATCAGTTTCGGTTTTGTTATCAGTAAATTTTTAGTGCAGGACTGGGACCGATATTCAATTGAATTGAGTCTTGTGGTGAATACTGGACCAGGGGTGTTGCTACTCCAGATTCTGCCTGTTTTTATATATTTTTTATTCTTCTATCATCTATGTCCTCCTCACTTACACGATCCCACACACAGCGCAATGTCTCCACTCATCACGCGATCCCCCAAAAGTAGGGATAGAGAAGGAAAGGCAAGGTCTGTCTCCTGTTCAGCGTTGAGAGTGTGTTATTTTCTCAACTGATTGGGCGCGCGACACGGAAACGGTCCAGTCAGTGGATTAGGGTGTTGCTTAAGCGGGTGAGAGTGGGCAGAGATATGATAACATCCAGATGATAGATAGCTCAGTCGGTGGAGCAGTTGGTCGAAACCGAGTTGATACGCTAGTGCCCTTTGGTAAGACATTAATCCTCATTACCAGGTCTCTCGGAGAGGACCTAAATCTGTTGGTCGTCTGGTTGCTTACTAACAAGCATTTATGCTTTCTTAGCAGCCAGGTAAAAAAAAAATAACCACCACCACCACAATGGTGTCCGTCCTAATAAACAACACTCTGTTTGTATTATACATAGTTTTATGAGGACAACAGTAGGTGAGAAAAAGAAAAAGAAGGTGAAGAAGAAGAAGAGGAACAAAAATAAAAACAAGAACAAGAAGGGGGAGATGGCTGAAGAGAAGGAGAATACGAAGGAGGAGGATAAGGTGAAGGCAAACAAAGAAGAAGAGAAGAAGGAGGAGTAAGGGGGCATTAAATCGTTAGATTTTTATTTAATACTTTCCTTCTTAGGTCCAATATTTCATTTATTTCATTCTCCATAAAAAACATTAAAACATACAAACCTGAAAAACAGATAAAACATCGATTACAAGAAAAATACAAATAGAAGGAGCAAACAACATTTTATGAGAATGTGGGGCTAACCGCTTAAAAAGTATAAAATGTATTGTTGAGAAAAGAAAAAAGGAAAAGAAAAGCAGAGAAAACCTTAACACCAATACAAAAGGGGGAAAAAAAAAGGGGGAAAACATTACAAAGTGCATTAACTGAAACGTGACATCATTTACTTGATCAATCAAATATCGAGGTTTTTTTTCTCATCACAGGAAGAAAAGATATTCCCTCCATTCCTCGGATCCAACTACTGATCGAGGACGCTTGGAGTAAGGGTTTCGATGCCCAAGGTCGTGACCAGCTGAAGGGCAAAGTTCACAACACCAGGAAGTGGATCGGGGCCACGGAAGTGGTGGCCATGTTCTCAGCGCTCCGCATCAAGTGAGTTTATAGACTCTCTGCTGAGTGAGAGCCACATGGGTGCTAACTCCCTCATTATTCATTCGGTTAAGTAAAGACCAGTTTTGGAAACGCCCCCTCTCAAAAAATGAAATGCAAGCTCTTATTACCAATTATGTGAAAGAATATGTTTTGACTAATACGTGATGATACAAATTTTGCCCGGAAACCGCCTAATAATTGATATATTTGGTAAATTATTATATCTATCCGGACTGCGCAATAGATATCCCATAACCCCATATACATCTTTCTGTGTACAGTGCTTGTAACTTTACCCAGACTGGGCCAAATTTCTTATCATTTTGATGATTCCAGAACCTTGCAGTACACACCAATACTTGATGATCAACCTTTTCTGATCGATTCCACAACGTTTCTTTCACAATGCAATCGCATGACCAGAACCGGTCTATACCTTAACGCCCTTTTGGCTCTCTGCAAATGATACCTCTATATGTAGCTTTCTGCGACTCAAATCAAATAATTGGTCAAGCACAGTGACATTTATTGAGAGTATCGCACATTTTTTCATGAAAATGCTGGTAATGTCCTCATCATAATTGTTGAACATGATCATTGGTCATGCTGGCACTATCAAGTCTTGGCCAGGCTACATAATTGTTGCAATCCATGCATTAAAGAAGACACAGACATGTAACCCATACTATGCTTTCCCATTTTCTCTTTTGTTTGTGGGAAGGTTATGTATGGCCTCATTCACGTGCTTTAAGTTCGACTGTTTTTTTACTCTTCTTTTTCAACCTGTACAGATGCAGACTGTTTGACTTCCATGCACCCAGCGGCCAGAACGGTACCCATCCACGTCTCTTTGCCTGGATCAGGGATTACTTTGGTAAACCATCAATGCTCTCTATGGAAAGCTCTGTGAGATCCAACAAGTTACCACTCTACTTCCAGCATGAAGGTAATTCTCATTGTATCTAACATTTAAAGCAACATCGTAGCCGGTGTCTAGTCTGCATGCACAGACCCTAATTTGACACTTTATCAAAAAATCATTGTGCCTTGAGAGAAGCCTAGCCCAGCTACCTACTGGTTGTGTCAATATGGCCTATGGTAGTCTTATAGTGCAGACTCTCTGTTACGCCTGACCAGGGTTTGTGCCTGCAAACTATCCGGTGTCCATGTGTATTGCATCATAAATCACTGACTCCAGGTTTGGTTGAATTACTATTTAATGTGTGCACTGGTCTCCCAGGCAGCGACACTTGTTGACCCACCAGAAAATTACTCCAGCTTGCCTTCACATCTCGAGAGTGAGGTTAAATTTTGCAATGTTGAGAATGCCTTACGGCGGTAGGTCCTGGACACAGTGCATTACATACGACCTGTCGGTCCTAAAAGTAAAGTCCATTTTTGGTGGTTGACATCACCTGCTACTGAGTAAACACCGAGTGGTGTCCAGTTTCCCATGAGATCCTACAACTGTGAGCCTTTAATTAAACTTCAGGCCATTTAACCCTTACTGTACTAGGGGGGGGGGGGGGGGCCTGGGAGGCCCCCCCCTCGACATTTTCGGAGATTGCGCCGCAAGCGCTTGGAATTTTGAATTGTCGTTTCATGACTTTTTTCCCTCAAGTCTTACGCACATTTTGATACCATTTTCGTCGAAATTGGATATACCTGTAAGGCGTTACATAACAATTAGTATGCGCATGTCAACAAAAAAATAAAAATAAAATAAAAATCGCATCAAAATTTGCATAAATTATCATTATTAATTACATTTAAATAACTTTTTATGCCTCCGTTACGAAGTAGCCGGAGGCATTATGTTTTCGGGTTGTCCGTCCGTCCGTACGTACGTACGTACGTACGTCCGTACGTACGTACGTACGTCCGTACGTCCCGTTCTCGTGATCGCGTTATCTGAAGAACCGATTGATGGATTCCTGCCAAACTTTGGTCATGTATGTATCTTACAGAGCCGGTGAACTGATTAGATTTTGGGGTCACGAGGTCAAAGGTCAAAGGTCCCAGGGCTCATTATGTATGCAAAAACAGCTCGTGATCGCGTTATCTGAAGAACCGATTGATGGATTCCTGCCAAACTTTGGTCATGTATGTATCTTACAGAGCCGATGAACTGATTAGATTTTGGGGTCACGAGGTCAAAGGTCAAAGGTCACAGGGCTCATTATGTATGCAAAAATAGCTTGTGATCGCGTTATCTAAAGAACCGATTGATGGATTCCTGCCAAACTTAGGTCATGTATGTTACTTGCAGAGCCGATGAACTGATTAGATTTTGGGGTCATGAGGTCAAGGTCAAAGTTCATGCGGCTCATTATGTATGCAAAAACAGCTTGTGATCGCATTATCATTAGAACAGATTGATGGATTCCTGCCAAACTTAGATCATGTATGTATCTTGCAGAGCCAATGAACTGAGTCGATTCTTGGGTCATGAGGTCATAGGTCAAAGGTCATGGGCTCATTATGTATGCAAAAATAGCTTGTGAACGCATTCTCATTAGAACTGACAGATTGATTACTATTTAACTCTGGACATCTTGCAGAGCCAATGAACTGAGTAGATTTTAGGGTCATGAGGTCAAAGATCAAAGGGTCATATATGTACATGAGAAATTGCTTGTAATCACGATATTCTGAGAACCCATTAATGGATTACAATTGAACTTGAATTTGAAAAATTTCTTCTGTTTTGGTTTGTAAAATTGCTCTATGACGGAGGCATCATTTCGACTGCGCGCAGTTGAAGTTCCATCTAGTTTGTGTTAGAAAAGAAGTTTCATATGAATAATGAGTTTCAACATTCAAAAAGTGGAGTTTGACACTTTTTCTGTAAAATGCATAAAATTAGCGCATTTCGTATAATTAATTAGGCTAACGACAAAAATTTGCATATTCGGAAAAAAATAATTATACCATCTTGTTCCTTACGTAAATATCTACAAACGTGCAAATTTTTGTGTTCATCGGACAATCGACGGCCAAGATCATGGGGGGGGGGGGGGGGGTGCTCAAAATGAAAAAGCACTGAAAAAGCACTGAAAAAGCACTGATTTTGAACCATGATTGGTTTATATAATTGTATGTTCAATAACCTTGTACATGTATAAGTGGTCATGTGGTAATGGTATTGTCCATTGACTCTGTCCAATATCCTCTGAACAGGCCACAGCAGAACAATCGTTGGCTACGACATGATGAAAGATAAGTCAACCAGAATTCTGCTCTTTGACCCCAGTCACCGGGTCGCTGAAGCCAATGCTCTCAGGTAAGAGCCGTGTAAACTGTGAGAGGGCTGAATCAGTACAATATTCCCTTTAAATTGGCAACAGTTATGTCTTTCTTTCACTCAGAGTGGCCTAGTGGCCTAGATCTGAAGGATTGATAAGCTCGCTCAATGTACGTAGCAGGGTTGGCCGGGATGAAACATTCCCCAGCAGAGGACCAGCGAGGCACAGGCGCACAGAGTAAAAGCTAGGAATTATCATGACATGACTAAAGAACTAGACTAGGCGTAACTAGTCAACTTTGACTGAATGCCACAGATACAACCATCAACAACTTTCTTTCACTTGGTATTCTTCAGACAAAATCTGTTAGATCAAACTCAATTTTAGGAATCAATTGCATTTTGTGTAATACTTAGCTAAAACAATTCCATTTTGTTGGCACAAATACACTATCAAGCTTTCTGTTTTCAGTTTTAATATCTCTAATTCAGCAACATAGTATATTTCTCATATTGTAGACTCAGTTCATCTAATAGTCATAAAGGGGAAGAGCCCATTCCAACTAAAAGGCCAACTTGTCTATCGTTGGTGTTAAATAGTTGTGGAAGTCAGTAAATCAGCTTTTCATGTCAAATATTTATACAGTGAATTTTAGCAAACATAGAAATCTATTTCCAAAAGATGATCAGGATCACTTTGCAGTTTCTTGGATACTGTTACTATTGTATTAACCATCACTTTATGTGTTTCATGAATATGTCTTTGATATTGCTCATTTTAATTCTTCTTTTTCGCTGGTTGTTGTTGTTGGATCTCTTTTCAAATTATCTTTGGAATAATCTTACAGACTAGAAATTGACTGCTAAGGAAAAAAAAAGAAAAAAGAAATTGAAATTGTAATGTTTTAGTTTCGGGAGAGGGGACATCACTGGTCGCTCTCTTAAGCCAGTGAGGAAGACATTGAATCATACAGCATCAGATCTTCTGAACAAGATAAACATGTCTTCAAATTATCTTGAGAGTGAATCCTACATTTTAGTATTAACAAGATACACTTCAATGTTATTGAAGTTTAGGGAGAGGGGATATCACTGGTCGCTCTCTAAAGCCAATGAGGAAGACATTGAATCAGAACAAATCAAAACAATATCTTATTGTATGCATTGGAAAAATATGTCTTCAATTCATGTTGAGAAGGAATCCTACATTTTAGTATTATCAAGATACACTTGAATGTTGTTGAATTTTAGGGAGAGGGGATATCACTGGTCGCTTTCTAAAGCCATTGAGGAAGACATTGAATCGGAACAAAGCCAAACAATATCTTATTGTATGCATTGGAAAAATATGTCTTCAAATTATTTTGAGAAGGAATCCTACATTTTGGAATTAACAAGATATGTTTGAATATTGTTAAATTTTGAGGGGGAGGGGATACCACTGCCTCTGGTCACTCTCTAAAGCTGTTGAGGAAAACATTGAATCAGAACAAAGCCAAACAATATCTTATTGTATGAATTGGACAAATATGTCTTCAAATTATTTTGAGAATGAATCTTATATTTTGGAATTAACAAGATATGTTTGAATATTGTTCAATTTTCAGGAGAGGGGACATCACTGGTCACTCTCTAAAGTCAATGAGGAAGACATTGAATCAAATGAAAGCCAAACAATATCAGATCGTCTGCATCGAAGGAATCATCACATCGGACCAGGAGTATGAGGTAACTTTATGTCGCCTACTGGCTAATATAGGAAAAAATGAAATTGGTATTATAGGTGCGGTACTGTTTAATGTAAATTTATAAGCAAGAGGGGTGGCGCAATGGCTCAGTGGTAGAGAAGTGGTCTCATAACTGGGAGGTCCTGGGTAAGAAACCAAGTCGATGCGCTATCGCCTTTTGGTAAGTCATTAATTCTCATTACCAAGTCCCTCAGAGAGGACTTAAAGCCGTCGGTCTCCCTCTTTGCGTACTTACAAGCATACACATGCTTTCTTAGCAGTCAGGTAAAACAAACAAACAAACAAGCAATAAGAAGAAGCCTTATTTTGCCAAAAGAGATTTGCCGCCTTTTAAAATGTTTCCTTGTTTTCTGAGTGGATTTAGATGTCTTACATGTACATTGCGCACTGTCCAATCCTCGGGGCATCCCAACAAGTGGCTATTTCTCCGGGTTGCATACCTCTTTGCTATTAAATTCAATCCTTCGAGATGGCGACTTTCTTCATGATGCATATTTTGATATACACCACGGTAGAGAGACCCAATGTAGATAAAAATGCATTTGCTATGACAACGGTTTGTTGCCAAGGCTCTAATGCCAAGATCAACATGCAGGGTATATTTAGTCTGTTGTTCAATTTCTTGACCACAACACCTCTGCTGTAATTTAATAGTTTTCTACTTTTTCTTTTCTCTATTTCATATTTTTCTTTGTTTGAGTTTAGAAAAGCGAGGTTTTGACGTTTTGGCACATTCTGTACCAATAAGAAAAATGAAAAAAAATGTAAAGCCTCGGTCACAAATGCCATTACTAACTGCTACGAACGCCGTACAAACAATTTTCAGACAATGGCAATTCTGGAAGACAATGGAAAAACAGAGATTCGTACAAAATTATCATTCGTACGAACCTTTGTGACCATAGCATTAGGAAGCGCGTCTTTACTTTTTATTTTTATTATTTGAATTTTCTTTCTTTGTTTGACTTTTTTAGAAATGTAAGTTGTTGACCTCTCAGCGCATTCTGTGAGCAGAAGTATTGGAGAACAATGAGATTGAGTCATCAAATATCATCTCATTTCACCTCAGGGACTACAATTACATTCTACAGGGTTTGTGGCAGCATGAACAACAAAAATGAACTTTTCTTCTGCATTGAATGAATATTAAGCTCACTTGTAATGTCCAAGGCTTTTGGACAAAAGGCTGGAGATCACATCACCAACTAGACTTTCAACTAGACTGCCTTATCATCTTTTATACCAGTCATTTATTTTGTTTTTCATGCAAGAGCAAAGTAGCTTTGTGGAAGAGGTTAAATGGAAGTAAGGATGAACAAATTTCTGTAATAGTTCTGAAGTTCTGACAAGGGACAGGAAGTATATGGCTGGCCATCTGCAAGTCTTGGACTTCTGGTCGTATTGTACTTGCTGTAGTTGGTCCTGGGCCCCATTTCACAAAACTTGTCATCAGTGACAAATGAGAGTTTTTGTTATAAGCTAGTGAAAATCCTTGCCTCTGATTGGTTATCAACAGATTTGTCACTGAATTTTGTCATTTGTCATTGAAAAAAGGCTTTGTGAAATGGGTCCCTGGTCATCATGTGAAAAGAAAGCAATGTGTAGATCTAGCATGTATATTTGGCATACTTTAAATCATCAGCTCATCGCTTCGGGTCGGGTGGTCGCATTACCCGACCTGCTGTGGATACATGCCCCTTTAGTTACAAAATGTTGGGGTAATGTTTGTGAAATAAACCCCTCTCATCTACAAATGGTCTGGTCCATTTACCTGACACTTTGAGAAAACCCTATGGCAAATCTACGAAAGTCGCGTCATCTTCCGGTATCGTTTCACAAAAGGTCATGTTATGTGCCCAACAGACCAGACGCGATGACCTGATGATTCAAAGTAAGCCTGTATATTCTATTATCGTCCCTGCCTTCTCTCATACTTTCTCACATACACACAAAGTGATTCTTCAGTACCTGAACGTAAATTTGAAATAAAGACAAGAAAGTGATTGGATTAATTTCGTAAACTTTGCCTGAAAATTAAATAAATTTATCCATGCCATCAAGCCTACACTGCACATATTTGTCTGTCAAGTATGATGAAACCAATCATTTTGTAACTTTTCTTCATAGATAATACTTCTAATAATACAGAACGAAGAAACATCATTCGCTGTGTAACAAATCATGAAAATAATAACCTTTTTGCATACATTTTTTGAAAGATGAGAGTTTACTGGTCAGTGTCAAATCCAATCCAATCCAATCAAATCAAATCAAATCCAATCCAAAAGATATTTGATATAGCGCCTTTTCCTTGCAGTTACAAAGCGCTGCACACATACTCGACAATGTTTGGGTCACTTAAAAACAAAAGTTAGACACTTCTCAGAGATCAGTAAAGTATATGTAGGCTGGTAATAAAGTAATTTCTAGCAGAATAGATGTGACTTGAGTAGTTTCTTGAACTGGTCAACAGATGCACAGCAGTAGGTAGTTGGTTCCACAGTTTTGCAGCAACCGATGGAAAAGACAATTCACCAGCACGCATACAGGGTATGCTCACAGACTATAGTTTCTGTTCCAATTTCTTCTACCAAGCTAAAAAAAATTAAATATTAAAAATGACATACATATTACAGGTAAATAACACAGGGTTCATTATATGCAAGTATAGTTTCTTAAAATCATTTTTTGATGTGTATTACATACAAAGGTTCATTTTTCCGGTGGGTCATTTAGTATCATGACATCATGAAAGTATCTTGTTCTATTTATATGCAAATGTGTGCCTTTTGTAAGAACAATTTTTATTGTGAAAGCAAGGTAAAAGATCAATCTGTCAAGCTCCTGACATACATGTAGATTCACTATGCATTATACGTAATAGAATTATAGATTACATCGTCTTTTGAGAGAAAGATGAGTGTTAAGTCTATGGTTAATTCAGTTTGGTTCATTCAGTTCAGTTCATTTTATTCAAAACCACACAAAGCATGATATAATCTTTAACATAAAAAAGGGACTGGTAATAGTACATCAATCAACATATTCTAACTTGATTACATCGTAAACTGAATGGTTCTAGGACCCTTTAGAAGCTGATACAAGTTACAGCCCTTCTGGCTCTAAACGGATGAGATAATGTTCTCCTATTGTAAAATATTGAATCATGGTATCCATATCATTGTTGTGTTATCAGTGATTATAAATTTGTCTCTTGAGGGTCAAAAGGGAATTAACTTTGTGTTTATACTGCTGTAGTACTAAATACTTGTCAATATCAGTCTCGGCAGATTCTATTATTCTCAAAATATTGAATCATGTTTATCCATAATGATTTTAAGTTATCAGTACTGTGAACTGAAGGGCATTAACTCTGTATGCAAAATGATGTCAGTCAATGCCCTTCTGGCTCTGTTCGGATGAACAGGGGAGTGTTTCACAAAGACTAAGATCGACTTAAAGAGAAGGTTTAGTTCTGGGAAGAGGTGAAAAATTATTTGTGAGCGTTATCATTGTAATTATGCCAGTATGGAAGAACATCAGATTAAAAATGTTCCCTGAAGAGCATGGCTCTTCAAATGCCTTAAAATTCTAAAATGGCATGTAACAGCATACAAGCCACATGTTCGTGAAGTCCCATATACATCTTTCTGTGTACAGTGGTTATAACCTTTACCAAGATTGGGCCAAATTTCTTGTCATATAGATGATTCCAGAACCTTGCAGTACACACCAATACTTATATGCTAGATGATCAACCTTTTCTGATCGATTCCACACTGTTTTCACAATGGAATCGCATGACTAGAACTCAACTTTATCTTTAAGTTGGACTTGAACTATGGCAGGCCGTTCATGCCACTGGTTGCTCTCACCATTCCTGGCATTGGTCTCTCAAGGGACGTACAAATCGTGGTCACAAATCCACAGAATTCACATTTTTTTGATAGCTCATTATTGAAGGAAGTAATATTGTATAAAGATC